>WSLN01000317.1:6160-17764 GCA_019677355.1 Ceratobasidium sp. 370
AGCGGTGGACAAACAAATAACGTAAAGGTCCTGAGCGGTGCCGTGCTTAAGAACAGGGCGGCTCTCTATCGACTCCGTAACCCCCGTCATGCCCCCCGCCGCCCGCTCGTCCCACTCGCCCGTCTCGCACGACGAAGAGCATCCTGGCACCGGCCTGCACTCTCGCTCTCGCAACGCCCGCGCCCAGGCCCGCCACCGCGCCAAGCGCAAGGCTTATATCGAAAACGTGCGTTAGCTGTCGTCAGTGAGACATTTTAGCCTTACATTCCCCAGCTCGAGGCAAACGTAAAGCGCCTCCAGGCCATCGTCGATGCCAACGGCCTCGACCCTGCCGCTCCGCCCCCGCCGCCCGCCGCCCACGCGCCCCACCCGCATCCATATGTGATCCACGAGCTCCAGGCCGCCAATGACCGCCTCCGCCGCGAGGCAGACGAAATGCGCGTCCAACTCGAGGCCCTCATGAGTGCCCACGTCGCCGGCGCGCACGTGACCCCACCTCAACCCGCCGCGACGCCGCCACCCGACAAGAAGCGCCGCACCAGCGCCGAGCGCGAGCGCACCTCAATATACTTGGCGAGTGCTTCTGTCCCTTCCGCCCCCGCCCCTCCCCGCCCGGCTCCGGCCGCGCTCATCGCCCCCCAGCCCCCCATCCTCGCCCCGAGTGCTCTTGATCCTAGTTTCTTCTGTAGGACCACCCCGGGCGCGCCTCGCCCACCTCAACTATCTCCAGTATGGCCACCCTCGCCTCGCCCAGCCTCGCCGCCTCGAGCCACTCGAGCCTCTCGATGCTCCCTCCCTCGACGCTCTCCCTCGCCCAGCAACAGGCCGCCTACAACTCGCTCTTCAGCCTAGGCGCATCATCCTCGAGCTCGCTCGCATCCCAGCCCCACCTCCAGGCCCAGCACCGCACCAGCTCCCCGCCCGCGCCCGTGTCCGCATATGCCGTACGTCGAGCACTCTCCTCGTCCTTGCCCCCGGCTGATCGGTTACTGATAAGTTTACTCCGTTTTTCTAATCGCTTCCATGTGTTCCGTGTCTACTACACGCACGACACCTACCGCATGCACACGATATTGTTTGGTCCCGCTTGGATTTTTCATCTTGGCTCTTGGTTTCTGCTTTATGTTTATCCACTTCTCCCCATCAGAACCTCCCTTCGAGCTCGCTTCTCGCCACATCCCTCTATCCACTTCTTACGCTCGGCATCGCCGGCGGTGCTGTCTCGGGCGAACTGGGAGCTGCCGCGTGGAACGCCTTCCAGCAGAGTCAAATGGCTCAGGCCCAGGCAGGAAGCTCGCAGATGCACGAATCACACTCTAACAATCATCTGCATTCGAGCTATCTCTCTCACTCGCAGCCGATGAGCACACTGTCCTCGGAACGCACCGACTCACCCGCGAACCTGCAGAATCCTCTCGAATCGATACGGGCCTCCTCTCCACGCTACTCTGCGAGCTCGTCTCCCGGGTCGTTTGGTCCTGCAGGACCTTCTTCGTCGTCATCTCCCCGATTCGACACCGCGCCGTTTGACACGCGATACGAGCCCGGCGGGAGCGCACCACGCTTTGACACACGATACGACGCCCAATTTGATTCGCAGCCGTACCAGTTTGGCCCAGCACCCACCCCCTCGGGCTCACGCTCCGGCTCGGGTTCCGGATCTGGGTCCCCTCATTTCGCCACGCCCGCCCCTGTTCCAGCACGTACAACTCCGCCCGGGTATGGTTCGTCGTCTAGTTCGACTCCGCCTGGGGGTGCTTTGGGGCAGGGCGGACGGAGGGGATCAGGTTCGAGTGGTGCGAGTGTGCGCGTAGACGGACGATGATATATCTCTCTCGTCTTTTGTTCCATGTTTTATGTTCTTTGGTATGCAGGAGATGGCCCAAAACGAATACTTTAGATTAGGAAGAAAATGTATACAGTATTTACCTGCTTTCGTATCCTTTTTTGTAGTATTACCTACTGATTATGACGAGAGGGAGGGGTGTATTTATTCATGCTTTTTTCGTCTCTGCTCTTGAGTTGAGTGAGTAAACAGTAAGGCGACGAAATGAAGGATATCGCCGCAGCCTGCAGAAGCGACATGTGTACATAAATGCCGGTGTTTATTTGCTAGACCAAGCATGTTGTGTCAATAGAACACGTGACCCAGATGATATATTCACTTAAGCCTAATTTCATCCATCACCGACTGGGCCTGAAATGTTGCAAAAGGCCACTCGCAATGGTTTAGCACTAGTTTGGTGTGATCGAAGAGAGGCCGTAACCATGCACAGCTTGGCCTGCCCCTGGCAGGTTAAATACCATGTGTGTGCTCCCATCTCGCGCTTCCCCCAAATCCCGAAGAGCTTGACGGCATGGTGCCCACTACTCCAGTAATCCTGATTGGCTACAAACTCGCCTCGAATCTTATGGAGCACTACACACGCCCACTACCTCCCATCCGTCGCCTCATCCAAGTACTTCAACGAGAACTACACATGTCTATCACACTTGTTGAAGTCGAAGATGAAGACGACGACGAGGACCCGACGCTGTTCGTATGCTGCTACGCCGAGGCTTATGCAGGGCCTGTGGATGTTGCCGAGTTGGCGCACGCGCGAGTCCCCGAGGGGTTTGAGAACGTGGTTAGGATGGTTAGGACCGAGGGCGGGGTGAAGAGGCTGGCGTGTCCGAGGGGGAGGATGTATGCTGTTGGTGCCAGGGGTGAGGCGAGAGAAACTGAATGGGCGCAGGATTGAACGAGGGTTGGGGTGATGTTCTGAACCTTTTTCGTGTGTTTAATCTTATAAATCATCCATAGCTCAAGCGAATGAAGGACACTCGGTATATGCAGATGAGCTCGACTGTATGCGTTGAGTGAAAAGAAGCAGCACTGCCAGACAGGAGGAGGCAGGGCGAGGTATAAATGCACACGGTCAGCGCCCAGCCTTCGTTTAGTCGCCGGGTATGTTTGTGGCTGAAATTTTATTTCTGTGAAACGGTTTTTCTACTCGAGAACACGGCTGACGTCTGGTTGCTACGCACGACTCTTACCCGACATTGGCTGTAGAACGGGTTAACATGCTTACATTTGTGTTTGTCAAGCGGCATCTTTTGGGGTGATGCTGATTCAAAGGACACCGGGGGATCAGCATCGAGGGACGGAGGCTGGACCGGGGCTGGTTGTGAGGCGGTGAGAAAGTCAGCCTGGCATCGTCCACGCAGCCTTGTTTGCTCGACACCGCCGACAATGCTGGTCATAGGAAGGATGACACCTTGGCTGGAGAGCTGGCATGAGAAGCCGGGGATGCCCAAGCCGATGCCAGGTGGCAGTGCAAATTCAGGGAATTAGGGGTCCAGCGGAAATGGGGATGGCCGGTGTGGTTTTCTGTCGCTAGCGTGCCAAAGCACACCACGGCGGCGCAGACGACGACCTCTACACTACCAATCGACTACTACACTCACTACACCGGCCATGAGCGGCGGGATGACCCACCAGCAGAAGCTGGAGAGTGTCGACGACCTCGCGGCACTGTACCCTTCCATCTCCGACGACATCATCGTTTCTTGTCTGCGTGAACGTTTTCTTTCTGATACTATATACACGGGCGTTGGATCTCATGCTCTCGTCGCCCTTAACCCACACAAGTATGTTAACTCTGTCGCAGATTCCGTCTTGATGCAGTACGCCTCCGAGTACCGCAACACCGACAGCGATGGCCCACCGCGAGAGCCTCACATCTTCCAGCTGGCAAACAACGCCTACTACCACATGAGGCGGACGGCGCAAGACCAGAGCATTGTCTTTTTGTGCGTCTTCCAACATGTGCTTTTCATTCATTGGCTAATTCTCGCTTTATCATGGCAGTGGCGAGACGGCCAGCGGCAAATCGGAGAACAGGCGGCTTGCGATCAAGTCCATTCTCGAGCTTAGTGTCTCCAACCCCGGTAAAAAGGGATCAAAACTCTCGCAGCAAATTCCCGCCGCCGAGTTTGTCCTCGAGTCCTTTGGTAACGCGAGGACGCTCTTCAATCCCAACGCGTCTCGCTTCGGCAAGTACACTGAACTCCAGTTCAACGATCGTGGCCGAGTATGTGGTGTAAAAACTCTCGATTACTATCTCGAGCGCAACCGTGTCGCTGGCGCGCCAAATGGCGAGCGAAACTTTCACATTTTTTACTATCTCACTGCCGGTGCCGGCCCCGAGGAACGTCAGCATCTTGCGCTCACCGACAAAACCACCTTCCGATATCTCGGTGCTGGCCAGCGCCCTCTCGCCGGCATGCAGCCTCGTCCCGGGATGAGCGCCGGAAACAATGAAGACTGGGCTCGGTTCGAGCAATTCAAGATGGCGATGAAGCATGTCGGCATGTCCAAGCGGCACATTGCCCAGTCTTGCCAACTCGTCGCTGCAATTCTTCACCTCGGCAACCTGGAATTCATGCGCGATCGGGCACGGAACGAGGACGCCGCGGTGGTGCGCAACACGAACGTTCTTGAGCTTACTGCCGAATTTCTGGGCCTCCAGCCTAGCGCTCTCGAGGCCGTTCTCTCCTATCGCACGAAGCTTGTCAAAAAGGAGCTATGCACCGTATTCCTCGACGAGGACGGCGCCGCTGACAACCGAGATGATCTCGCCAAGACTCTCTACTCGCTTCTCTTTGCATGGATCAACGAGACGATCAATCAGCGCCTGTGCAAGGATGATTTTAGCACGTTTATTGCTCTGTTCGATCTCCCCGGAACTCAAAACCTTCCTCCCTCGGCCTCGCGCTCCAACTCGCTCGATCAATTCTGCGTCAACTTTGCCAACGAACGCCTGCACCGATGGATCCAACACACCATGTTCGAGGTCCACGCCGACGAGTACGCCAACGAGGGCGTCGCGGCTCGTTGGGCACCGACAGTTCCGTTTTTCGATAACAGCGAATGCGTCCGCGTCGTGAGCACCAAGCCTGGAGGACTCATCCATATTATGGACGATCAGGCTCGCCGCATGCCTCGCAAGACTAACCAGACCATGGTAGAGGCCTTTGGTAAGCGCTGGGGGAACCACTCGAGCTTCAAGGTTGGCGCGGCCGACCGTAGCGGTCTGCCCACATTCACTGTCAATCACTTCAACGGGCCAGTTACCTACGCTAGCGACGGCTTCCTTGAGCGCAACTCGGATACTTTGAACCCGGATTTTGTCAGTTTGCTGCGTGGGAGTACGAGCGAGGTGCTGGGCGCCCCGGAATCTTCGGCGGATGGGAGCCGAAATCCGTTCGTCAAGGGTCTCTTCAATGGACGCGCAATCGCGACGCAGGCGCACCCCCGAAACGAGGACACGATTGTTGCGGCACAACAACCGCAAAAGCCAATGCGCAAACCGTCGACGCGGCGCAAAGGGGGCACCATATCGCGACCCGCGCGGATGCCTACGCTCGGCGAGGACGACATTCCCGAGGATGCAGGGGCCGAGGACGCGTCGCCGTCGGGGATCAAGTGTGTGGCGGGCGAGTTCCGCAGTGCGCTGGACACGCTGTTTGAGACGCTCGACGAGACGCAGCAGTGGGTCGTGTTTTGCATCAACCCCAATGACGGGCAGTTGCCGAACCAGCTCGAGGGGCGTGGTGTCAAGGCCCAGGTACGGAGCATGGGTTTGCCCGAGGTTGCCAGGAGGAGCGGGGTTGTCTGGGAGGCGAGCATGACTCCGGCCGAGTTTTTGGAGCGGTACAAGGATACAATTGGAAAGGCCGATCTTGGAGAGGGAGAAGGAGGTATGGGCGACGCGGAGAGGATTGCTAGGGTCAGGCTCTTGCTGGGTGTCGGAGAAGGCGAGATCGTTGTTGGCAAGGAAAAGGTTAGTTGCCGAGAGTGTTTTTGCAGCTCGTTACTGATGCGTCATGCTAGGTGTTCTTGAGTCATGCTGCGTTCCACAAACTCGAGAATCCGCTGCGCGCTGGAGACATCGAAGAGCAAAAACGGAACCGTTTACGTGAGATGGAAGCCGAGGCTGGGTTTGAACCTCGCGCTGCCGACCCCTATGCACCATACCCCTCACCTGGCATGGAACCCAATTCGCCATACTATGGTGGTGACGGTGCCTTTGGCCAGTCGAGTCAGCAGTTACCACTCGTCAGCAACGCCCAGGGTGCGCCGCTTATGGGTGCTGCTCAGGCCGCGTACCTGTACGACGACGATAAATCATTCCAGACTGAAGACCGAGGAGGGCCCGGCGATGACGCAATGTCCATGTCGGTCGGAAGCGAATCGTACGCACCTAGTCGACAGTTGTTTACAGCCGCGGACCGCAAGCCCGTGGCAGACAAGGAAGCGTTGCCGGGCGAGATCATGGAGGGCGAGACGGCCGAGGAAGTCAAGCAGACCGCGGCGCGTCGACGATGGGTTGCCTTGTGCTGGATGCTCACGTTCTGGGTTCCCAACTTTATGCTCTCGTGGGTCGGGCGAATCAAGCGTATAGATGTGCGCCAGGCGTGGCGTGAAAAGTTTGCGATCAACCTGATCATCTGGTTCATCTGTGCCTGCGCCATCTTCGTCATTGCCGTGCTAGGCACGCTCGTTTGCCCGCCCCAGCGCGTGTTCAGCGCGGACGAGTTGGCGAGCCATTCGATTGCACGCAATCCGAACAATGTTTATGTCTCTATACGCGGCGAGGTTTTCGATTTGACGCAGTTGGCAGTGACCCATGCGCTGAAGGTTCCGGTCGTGCCCACCAAGCCTATCTTGACTTACGGCGGGACGGATGTTACCAAGTTGTTCCCTGTCCAGGTAAGCTCGAGCCTCTGAACTCGGGTGAGCGAAACAATTGAATATCTTCTAGGTTAGCGCGTTGTGCAACGGTATCACGGGGTCCGTTAGCCCCTGGGTTATTCTAGACTCTTCCAACCAGACCACGGTCGTGGATGCCAAGTACCATGATTTCCGTGCGTTTACCAACGATCCTCGTGGGGACTGGTACTTCGAGAGCATGGTTCAGATGCGATACCTGTACCGCAAGGGATTTATGGGCTACCAGCCGAACGAAATCAAGAATATGGCGCGCAACAAGCGATCGGTAGTCATCATTGACGGCCTGGTCTACGAAATGACCGGCTTCGCGCCCGGACGGCGTGCGCCTGATGGTCAACAGGCTCCTCAAAACACCGACGTGAACTTTATGTCACAAGAGATTTACAACATGTTCAACCAGTTCTCGGGCCAGGACGTTTCCAAGGTCATTGGCACCCTTGGGCTCTCACAGGATGTACTCACCCGTCAGCGGACCTGTTTGCGAAACTTATTCCTCATCGGCAAGGTCGACCACCGTAACTCGCCCCAGTGCCAGTTCGCGAACAAAATCTTGCTTGTGCTCTCGATTATCATGACATCAATCATCGGCTTCAAGTTCATTGCTGCGTTGCATTTTGGTGCACCTCGTGCGCCCGAGGATCACGACCGGTTCGTCATCTGCCAGGTGCCATGTTATACGGAAGGCGAGGAGTCTCTGCGCCGCACGATCGACTCACTTGCGAAGCTTCGGTACGATGACAAGCGCAAGTTGCTCTTTGTTATTTGCGACGGCATGATTGTAGGTAGTGGAAACGATCGTCCTACCCCCCGCATCGCTCTTGATATCTTGGGCGCCGACCCGAACTTGGATCCCGAGCCACTGTCGTTCCTAAGTCTCGGGGATGGAGCGAAGCAGCACAACATGGGCAAAGTCTGGTCCGGGCTATACGAGTGTGAGGGACATGTTGTGCCGTACATCGTGTTGGCCAAAGTCGGGAAACCCACGGAGCGAAGCAGACCCGGAAACCGTGGCAAGCGTGACTCGCAGATGGTGTTGATGCATTTCCTAAACAAAGTGAGTCGGATTGCATGTGGAGGGTGATGTCGTTGCTGAATCAACAGCACAGGTGCACTTCAACTCGCCGATGAACCCGTTGGAGCTAGAACTTTATCACCAGATCAAGAACGTTATTGGTGTGAACCCGACGTTTTACGAGTACTTGCTGATGGTGGACGCCGATACGACTGTCGAGCCCATGTCACTCAACCGCTTGGTTTCTGCGTAAGTTTTATGTCGTAGAGTTTGGGTTACAAGGGCTGATTATGTTTTGGCAGGATGATTCACGACAAGAAGCTTCTTGGTGTTTGCGGAGAGACATCGATCGCCAACGCAAAGCAGTCGATTATTACGATGATGCAGGTCTACGAGTACTTCATTTCCCATCACTTGGCCAAGGCATTCGAGAGTTTGTTCGGCTCTGTTACTTGTCTGCCCGGTTGTTTCACGATGTACGTGGGTCGCATTCTCATATTCTTCCTAAGCTGACTGCGATCACAACTTCAGGTATCGATTGCGCTCGCCGGATACTCACAAGCCTTTGTTCATCGCCCAGCAAGTTATTGACGACTACTCGGAGAACCGTGTGGATACTCTACACATGAAGAACCTACTCCATCTTGGTGAAGATCGATATCTCACAACTCTCCTGCTCAAGCACTTCTCGAACTACAAGACTCAGTTCGTGCGAGATGCCCATGCGTACACTGTTGCGCCCGACGAGTGGTCTGTCCTGCTCTCGCAGCGTCGTCGTTGGATCAACTCGACCATCCATAACTTGGCTGAGCTAGTGTTCTTGGATCGCCTCTGCGGTTTCTGCTGTTTCTCCATGCGTTTTATTGTGTTTATCGATTTGCTCTCGACGGTTACGCAACCCATCACAGTAGCCTTCGTGAGTAATTAGTGCGTTGCTCGTTGTGAGTTCAGCTAATCTATTCAAACAGATCGTCTACCTTGTATACCTGGTGGTCGGTGAAGGTAAACCTGTACCGGTGATCTCACTCATCTTGCTTGCCGCAGTGTATGGTCTACAAGCGCTTATCTTCATCTTCCGTCGCAAGTGGGACATGATTGGTTGGATGATTTTCTACATTCTCGCCATCCCTGTTTTCTCGTTCCTGCTGCCACTCTACTCGTTCTGGAAAATGGACGACTTCTCATGGGGTTCCACCCGTCTGGTTGTCGGCGAAGGTAATAAGAAGATGATTGTTCACGTAGGTGCCTCACTACTATCCTTGGAAACTTGAACTGAATTGTTTCTATAGGATGAAGGCAAATTTGACCCACGGTCGATCCCATTGAAGACATGGTCGGATTACGTGCGTCTTCCTGAACTATGTCTAATACATCTGCTAACCCGTCCTGCAGGAAAACGAACTTTGGGACAAAGAATCAAACCACTCTATTGGATCCTGGGTGCCGCCACCCAAGAAGGACATCCCTTGGGATGCACAGTCGCAGTCGGCGTATGGGCGCGAGACGTTCTATGAAGCCCCAATGTCCCGGGCCTATTCTCCCGCCCCTTCGCAAGCTGGCATGTACATGCCTGCGCCCGCGTACAACAACTCAGGGTCAGGTGGACGCGGCACTCCTGTCGGCGGCCGGCCATACGCCCAAACGAGTATGTCTCGACCAGCAACCAACTACCTCGATATGCCTGGCCACATGATTTCGGGCGACGGACCGAGCGACCTGGAGCTGGAACGCGGTGTGCAAGATATGCTACGAGACGCAGACATGAGTCAAGTCACCAAGCGTGCCGTTCGAACGCATCTCGAGAACGTTTTCGGTGTGAGTCTAGCCGCAAGGAAAGACTTCATCAATTCCGTAATCGAGCGTGAAGTTGCTGCGAGGTCGGCTTACGAACAGGCTGGAGGTTCACCGCCTCGGCTGTAGGGCGACTCCAACCGGCATATCCTACCAGGAACTTTGAGAAATGTTTGAATCGCCCTCTCCTTTGTCTCTTCTTTGTGCATCCCCCCAGTATTGAGGGCGGACTCCGATCGTTTCCTTCCATATCACCTTACATTCGACTATACAGCCTCGTCGTCCAGACAATCACTTGTTCTCCTCTCACGCACTTGCATATATGTGTAATGTTCTCTGTCACGTCGTTCCTTGCTCCTACGTAGGACACTGTCTAGCTCTCTCTCGCTTCCGATGGACACTTGGCTTTTCATAGACTTTCGTGATTAATATAACTGGGATTCTTTCTATGCTTTGATTTGTATGTGCGAAGCCACAGGAGATTGATCAATTATGTTTTGCCAATACAGCAAAGTCGCCAAGTGAATCTACCACATAATCGGGGACAACGGGCGAGGCGTTGGGCCCAGTTATATCGGACTTATGTGTGACGCCTAACAGCCCAGCCTGAGCCGCGCCGCCATATCACTCGATAATGCTCACCTGAAAGGACCAGAAGGGTATCTAGACCACCGTTCTTTCCAAACTGAATATCCGTATCCAACCGATCGCCTATCATAATCGTTCGTTTTGGATCGTAGTTGTGTCTGAAGAAATAGGTGAATGCCGGGACGCCAACAAAAGTAGCCACGCCTACTTGGCTTTGACGCAATCTAGCATGGTTGCATTGGGCTTGCCGGTGGATATCGGATCACGCTCGAGGGAGAATCGGAGGGGCGCGCTGGTGGCTCCCGCCCCAGGCAAAAGACCACCGTTGGTTGGGTAGGTGCTATCTTCGTTTGTGGCAATAAACAAACAGCCTTCGTTTCGAGTAAGGTATTGGAAGGCCTTGGAGAGCTTTGTGTAGTTGATCGAGGTATCAAGCCCACATACAACGGCAGCTACAGTAGGATCGGGGTCGAAAGGTAAGTTGAAAGAGTCGAGGGTATTATCCGCTGGGTCCTATACGTGGATCTAAGTAAGCAAACAAACGGCGAAAATATGTTGTTTAAATCGTACGGTCCCGCCCAGGTACGATATACCTTCTTCAGCCAACTCCTCCTCGAGCCCCTTCATACCAATCACATAAACCTTCTTATCTTTCGGAAGCTTAACTACCGAGGAAAGATAGACCGCCGCAGCATACGCAGAGCAAAAGATTTCGTCCTGTCCAGTGGAGAAACCGTCGGATATATATGCGCGAGTTACAAATACAAGGGTACACTCACCACCTCCGCCTGAACACCAAGCTTGTCAAATTTGCCCTTGTAGCTCCGCCGGGACTTGGTTGCATTATTCGTGACGAAAATGATATTCTTCTCTAGGAGAGAAGATTGCGTTGTTCGGTCAACGAGGGGCAAGGCAGTGGGCACCTACTTTGACTCCTAAGGTAAGCCAATACCTCGATGGTCCCAGGAATTAGATGGTCGCCATTCCAAAGCACTCCGTCGCAATCGAACATAAAAGTATCGTAGGAATCAACAACTGCCTGCAGCTGGGTGGGAGTAGTTGGTTTCGCAGCCATGTCTAAACTCTGTAGCAAAATGGTTTGAGCCTTGACAGAGAAATTTCGAAGGTGATGGGATTGGTACCTAATAAGCTCTATAAGTCGCACAATAGTACTTTGTCAACGGAGGTGGTTGACAGTGTCGTGAGAAGATACCCTTGGCGACTATGTATTCCCCAGCACGGTCCAAATAAGTCTCAACATCGGATTGTTACGATAACCCGGGCGCTTGTTGAGTCTTGGGCTAGTACACTCAAGTTCCGTGTCCTGCTGGAGAGTCGGTTGGGTTCGCAGTCAGTAGATACAATGGCCAGATCGGCGTTTTCATTGCTCGACTTGAATGAGGCACTCTGGCTGCCATGCTTCTCGAGGAGAATCAAC
>WSLN01000319.1:0-17698 GCA_019677355.1 Ceratobasidium sp. 370
GACGAGGATTCGGGCATATCGCCATCGCTGTCGACGATGTCGAGAAGGCTTGCGAGAGGTTTGAGACACTGGGGGTCAAGTTCAAGAAGCGTCCTTCAGACGGGAAGATGCGTCACATTGGTAAGCTTTGCTCTCCGCGACCTATTCTGGATAAAATTGATAAGCATGATTAGCGTTCATCCTGGATCCCGATGAGTGAGTCCGGCTCCTTTTTTGTTTTACAGGTTGGCTCACGTGTGTCAAATATGGCAGCTATTGGGTTGAGGTGAGCTTTTAGTCGCCGGTGAGACATGGGTGTGAGACGTTGAGTGTTTATCTAGATTGTACCCTCAAACTTGAAGCTCTCATAAAGTGCTTGTCGAATTGACGCATATAATGCGAAGGACGAAACCACCGTGAATAAATGTAATAAAATTCGTTACTACAGTTTCAGCTGCTCGGAGTACGCGGAGCGACTCCTATGCTCCATTAAATTTTGCTGAATTGCCTAGGTGGCTATATAGTCGCTTAGGAGGCTTAGGTTCAACAGCCAACTAATTACGAGCTTCGGAGAAATGTTTCGTAGCATCAGTTCTGTTGCATTGCTGCTCTGCGAGCACACCAATCTATGAGATAGGTCGGTTACTAATGCGACACTTTTGAGGAGGAAAACGGGCGAGCCTTACAGTTCTCTGCATAAAAGCAGATTACGGATGTCGAGACTTCAGCTTCGAATCTCAAACGGGTCAGCGGTATGTCTGGATGCTTGGTTGTGCTCTAAGCAAAAAATCGCCTGTTACAACGGTCGACGTGTTTGTATCAGTTTGGTTGGTCCCGGCCCGACTCGTATTTAACGGGCATATGAACACATGATCAAACTGCTCTGGCGCAACCTGGAAGAACAGCCAAAGATAGACAAGGTGCTTGATCGCTTGGTCCATGGCGCCTGCAAGTCTCAAGTCGGGGGGTCACTCTTCGTAAGGGTGTAGAAGTGGGGTCAGGTGGTTTTGTGAGTGGTTCACGTCTTACGGTTACCCTTGCTCATTATCCGTCAAGAGTATTGTATATCACGCAACCGAAATCGACACAGGGCGTGCAGTCGCACTCAAGAAATCTCGGATTTCTCTGCGCGTCAACCGATCGCTTTTACAGCACGAAGCTAGAGTTCTAAAGATCCTCTCTGGCCATCCCACTGTCCCAGGAGTATATTCGTATGGACGAATGGATCATTTCGAGTTCTTCTCGATGGAGTTACTTCACCGGAGTCTTGGAAACGTTGTTGATGAGGAAGGGCCGCTCCCTTTGGCCATCGTGCTTGACGTCGCTGACCAAATGGTAGGTCATTGTATCTACATGGTAGCCTCCAGCCAACTTATTTCGGCTCTGAGCTTAGCTAAGTGCTCTAGAGCACATACAAAGTCACGGTCTTGTTCACCGCGACATCAAGCCAGACAATATCATGCTACGTTTACCTGACTCATCGCAGATCTGTCTGATTGATTTTGGCCTGACCTATCGACCGTCTAAACCACTGCCTGTGGCTAGTCAGTCATCTACGCCGCAGGCTCATGGTGGTGTGTTTGGAACGTTGCCGTACGCCAGCTTGAACGCACATCTGGGTCACAGTATGTTTGGTTGTACGCTTCCGTACATCCAGTCTGGCCAACGACTTACTTGCAGGACTGATCTATCGCGATGACCTTGAGTCACTGGCTTACACACTGTTGTTTATCTTGCGAGGGGACCTTCCCTGGACCCACTATGCGAACCATGGAGCCCCTGTGGGCCAACTGCGCCAAGTGTACGCCCAGAAGAGAAAATACAATGGAACACGGCTAGTTGTGGGGCTTGCCGCTGGCTTCGGAGAACTCGTCGACTATGCCGGGTGCTTACCGGAGGAGGGAATACCCAAGTACGCGATGTGGCAGGGGGTATTTAAACGGAAAGCCCCTGGACTTGTTCCCATACCCGAAAAGAAGTTAGTGGCACAGGGTAAGCGTGGCTGACTTGAACTATGGAAAGTCACTTACGAGACCAACTATGTGGCCTAGCCCCACTTTCCAAACCACCGCCCCCAGTTCAGGTTGGACAAATCGTCCTCACTCGACTTCTCGCCTCCCTCATGGCGGAGCGATACAGTGCTTAAGCCGGCCACTGGTACTCGTATATACATGACCCGTGCTTCGACACATCAGAATGGTCAACCCCGGCCCGGCCGTCCATTGTTGTTTGAGTGGAGTGGGATGGGTGGGAAAACATGTATAGTATCACAGTAGTTGCTCTCGCCCAGCGTCAAGCAGTGGAAGCTACAGGCATCCCGGTGGTTCGGGTCTCGGGCCCTACTTCGTCTTTGGATTGCCCGCAGGCGGTTCTTATCGGCGAGCCAAAATGGCCATTGGAGAATACGGTTTGCTACGCGTTCAAACGTCCGATGAAGTTCTACTGCCTTCCTTCGCAGGTGGGCAGTCAAGGTCTTGAGAGTTCTGACAAAAGCTAATCAACGCGACTTTTAGACAGTAGTGCCTGGTACTTGGACGGTCAAAGGCACTGATATTGACACCATAATCAAGACACTCACTCCACCTCGTGTTCCATATCGGCCAGGGGGACCGCACGATTCAGAGTCGGCTGATGCAGATACACGCCATGACGCACGAATGAGAACAGGCTATGTCAGCCTTTATGCGGAACTTTTACCTTTGACTTACGCCCAGGTCTTCGACAAATCGATTGATTGGACCTCCAAATGGGCATGGTTTGACGAATGTATCAAAGCGTCGAGACACCAGGACCTGAATTGTGGCTCCTGGTGGACAGGTGCCTCGTTCTCAAAGACTTGGCGCAGACCGGAGGGCTGGGTTTCGGGAAGCTATTGTGGGCGAGAGTATGAAGTATGGGAACCACAACAGGAGTGGGACAAGTCACTCACTTTGGCTACGAGTTCTGAGCACGGGGGAGAGGGTTTAGATGATGTACTTGGCGGGTTGGGTGTGATCGTTGCGGTGGAAGAATAACGCCAAATATATTTAATTTTTACCGCTACAGTTAGTTCGGATAAAATTTGAATGATACCTTGGGGTGAACTCGAGCCCTTATTTGCCCCGAGTCATGACCAGAGTGATGTGTCTATATTCCAGATAGAATCGGTGACTACTGGAGAACAGTGTTTCGTTTCAAAAGGTATGTATATGCGAGCTTATATGCTCCAGGATCGTCTGCAAAAACCACCTGTACTCTGTGTGAACTAAGCCCCACACAGCTTGTCGCCATGCGCCCCCGAGTCCCTGTTGGACTGAAAGCGAACCGAACGCCAATCCAATTGTGCAACGTAGGCCAAAACAACCAAGCAACAGGCAGGGCCGACTCGTCACATCAACTCCCAACTTGATAGTCGTAATTGTCATGAATAGAAGACGCCAAATAACCCCGGACCTTTGCGCTCTCGCCACCCTCGCTCAATTCCTCGGCAAAGCAGTGCATAAGCGGATCGTTTACCCCCACGATGTGAACTGGCTGCTGGACGTAGTCACCCGTGTCAAGACATGCCGTATTCGTTTCAGGGACATTTCCGGCAGGGTTGGTTTGCGATCCCGGGCCCGAGGCTTTCCGCTTCTTGGCACCAGCACTCGGTAATGGCTGGGCGGTGGGAGGCCAGGAATGATTAATTGCATTTTCGACTTTTGATACTAGTATTCCAGCCTTGTCATTGATCAATGCCTTGTTGTTGAGGGCCAAGTGCCGGGTGCTTCTCATCAAGAGATAATACTGGAGCATCGAGATGCCTGAACTCATGTGAAATGTACCCAACGGGTAGATGATGATCTGGGAGACACGTCAGATGTAAATTGGCACAATTGAATCCATACAATTACCTTTTCCGTTGCTGGACTTGACCTTGCCACCTCGGGTAAGTCAGCGTGGCTGACCCATGTCCCTGCAAAAACGTCGAGCACCATGCTTGAATGATGAGCAGCCCCAAAGACGTAATGGTCTTTGAATCCGAGTGAACGTCGCTGGTACAGACCGGACACCATGGCCATCCAAGTTTGCCTCTTCGACTCGATGGGCTGGCCGTTTCCCTTGGACTCGGTAACCCAATGCAGTACGTATCGCCACGGGGGCACGGGATTTTGACGAGGTGGGATACTTGAGCAAGCCTGCTTAATCCGTGCGGATGCGCCCAAGAGGGTCGTAGATTCAAGTCGAAAAAAAACAGTTGAGTCAGGTCGTGCCTCCTCAAGAAAGGTTGTAGCACAATTGGGCATTTGCACGGCGCATTCGACCCTACAGTGAAATGATGGTATTGATATTACGTAACACAGAGAAGCAGGGCAAACCTGTGGATAAAATCTCCCCCGGCGGAATAATCCCAAAGATGGGACGTGAGATGATTGACCGCCAACCGATAGTCTGCCTCGTTGGGCCGGCTTGCATTATGTTCTGCGAGATAGAAGTCGTGCTGGATGACTTCAAAAATCGAAGGAAGCGAGGATTCAACATCCTCGCTCAGTTCCTGATCATTTGTGGTCGTGGTAAACGATGCCCGCGCCACTGCCGAACCAAGAAAGTTGATGTGGTCCTGAAACCTTGACCTGGTGCACCGGTACTGCGGCGCGTTCTGCTCAAGAGTAAGCCGGACATTGCGATTACGAACGGTCAGCATGCCTACTGGGTTAAAAATCCAATCCGGTACAAGCGTACCCCCATCCTGTAGCTGCTTGAGAGCTTCCGGCAGAGGCAGAGATGAAGGCTGCTCATCCTGGGGAGGAAAGAGTAAAACAGCTTTAGCCCAAGACAAAAAAGTCGTTGTGGATCGGGCAACTTTGCTGGCGGCGATGACGGTCTTCGCCCTATCGGTGGCAGTAGATCCATAGAGCCTGTTGAGTACAGCGGATCCACTCCCCGTCTCGAGTGAAAGCTCAGAATCAGAGTGGCGACTCATTGAGTTAGGGTTATTTCAGAAAAATATTGCCATGTGATCAAAGCGCTTGCCAACACAGCGTGATTCGGGCACGCTGCCGCCCCGCCGTGGCTTGCAGGTAACTATGACGTCTAGGTCCCCCACTTACTATGAGAACTGGTCTCTCGCTACGTATGGTATACTCGGAATTATCGCTTATCTGAGCCTTGTGCGATTACTGCGTTACCGGTTAATTGACGGGAAGCTCGAACATTATCTCTCCACCCACACCCCGCGCAAGGGAAGCGATGGGTCAAGCCCTTCGGATTATCCAATGACCCCGGCGGAAGCCCAGGAGATCCTCCGGATATCTTCAGCTTCTGATATGCCTTATCTCGTCGAAAAAAGCTTGGAATTCGCACTCTTCAAAACATACGGAATTGTGAGCGAATTGTTACCAAGTTATGACTCGTATACTCATGACATGAGCAGGAATCCATTTCCAGAATTTTGTTGGGAACCGGTCAGTTGAGCCAGGAGGCCAATGCGGGGAGGCGCTTCGTTGATGTAGGGGGTTGTCCAGCTTATGTAGCCGTTTGCTAACGTAGTTCGGCCAGACTGCCCTTTTAATCGCGACGTGGATCAACGTCCCGATTACAGGCCCCGGGTCCGGCCGGGAGAAGAGGGTTGAGTGGGAGGATCCTCGAGGTGCGATCGCGGTCGCTCGGACGAATTGGCTCCATGCGAAATACAACATTGTGCGCCTGAAATCGCTGCCCCAACCCAAGATGATCAATATTTTATGTTTAGAAAAACGACGACTTCCTATACACGCTGTCGTTGTTCGTTTTTGAGCCGGCAGTGTGGACGGGACTATACGGCTGGCGAGCTCTTACGCCCATGGAGCGGCAGGTAGGCCATCTGCCTTCTTCAAAGGCACGAGCTTATCCTTGGATCGGTGTAGGCGTATTTTGTCTTTTGGGCTGAAATCGGTCGGCGAATGAAAATTGAAAATATTCCTGGGACTCTCGAAGATCTGCAGGCGTGGTGTGAGGTTCGTACAATCTATTAGCCCCTGTACCTTGACGTTCACCGATCGTAGGACTATGAACGGGCAAATATGCTTCCCTCTCCTATCAACAGAGATGTTGCCGAGTTTACCATGAACTTGCTTCTTTACCACGTTCCGGATTTTCTCAAGCCGTTTGGAAGACAAGCTGTCGCTGCTCTATGCCCAACGCGCCTACGCGAATCCATCATGTACGCAAAAAGATTCACTTGCCATCTTTATGGTGCTAAATCGCAACTAGGCGACCTGCGCCTCCTCCTTGGGTGGTAAAGCTTACTAGCATAGTGTTGGGTCTCCACAGGCTCTACACGCGGCATCTTAGTCTCCCTCGGCTTACAGAAGTTGTATATGTGCCTTTGCAGCACTACGACTTTACAAAAGGAGGAGCGTGCCCGGCCGGAGTTAGCGCTTGTCCATTCTCAGGCAAGCATGGTGAATCCAAAGTGTTGTACCGCCTGCACCCAGGATAGTACGTTCGAGCGCCATTCGCCCTGTCGCATAGCTTATTTGATTCAAATACAGCGCTCAAAACGAGCCATGGTATAGGCCAATCCCCTCAATTTTCACGAAGCTGAAGTTCAGAATCCTGGCGTCGATTGGGTTGTTTAACATGAAAGCTGTGCCTGCCCCGCAGTTCCTGCCACAGGGCTTCCGAACCGAAGAGTTGGGCCCCGTAATGTACCAGCACTGTAAGTGAAGTACGCGGTGTTCCGTGTGCTGCTGATACTTGTACCGTAGGTGGGCGAGAGGTTGTGCTTGCCAATGCAGAGGCTATCCATGGTGGCCCTCTAAGCGGTCCTTGGGCCTTTTCAGTGGAGCCGAACGGGGAGTGAATTGAAGTGTTTTCCTGGCGGGTGTGGGTTCGAGGGCCGGAATTCCTTGGGAAATTTGGTATCATAGTGTTATTATGAGGAGGCTACTGATCTACGTAAACGACGTTCATGTCTAGTTTTGTGTCGCTAGTGTTGAATCCACGTAGAGAAGTTTGGTCTCGTATATCGGCGGGGATTGCGTGAGGGTGAGCGTCGGTCCATTTTTCAGCAGTTTCTCCGAGGGGGCGAGAAGGGTCATCCTTTGCCACGGCAAGCAGGTTGAACACCGTTGGCTCGTTGATGTCCGGAAATATGGGAATAGTGGCTTTGAGCTGCTTAAGCGAAGATTGTATCTTGAGTTGGACTTTGTCAAGGTGTGCTGGGCTGCAAAAACCTGTGAGAGTCCAAAAAATAAGGCGAATAGCAGCCACGAGAATTACCCGGTGTGGGGTTCAAGGTTGAAGACCCATCGTTCCAAAGTTTTCCCGGTGTCTTTTGATACGATGACCAGTATCACCCTGTGGATGAGGTTTTGGCCCAGCCACTCTAAGAACCGCGATTTACGCTCTACTACGGTAAAAATGCTCATACACGTACCTTCAACTTGTTTAAAGAACCTATCCAAAAACTTGGTTACTTCGTCATCACGAGTAATAACGAGGTCTTGCTCATATTTAGTGATCTGTTGCCGAAGATGAACCGACAGAGGGTTGACATGGTAGGCGAGCTCTTACCGCTCGGAAATCCTCCGACTCGTAGACTCCGCGATAAAACAGAATACTTTTAGTTTGGGGTTAGGATTAAATTGGTGAATAGGATAGTCAAGATTCTCTTGCCTGTTGACAGCGTAATACAAGAACTCAATGATCGTCGCAGGACTACCTGAAGCGGTGAGATTCGGAGGTGTTTGCACACTGGACATGGCCTCAGTTTCTCGGCCAAACGACTATCAGAAGACACGAGAAGACTTCAAGCTGGGAGAGATGTGAATGCTCTCAAGATATAGGATTGCTTGAATAGAGCGGATTCATGCAACTAGGCTAGTAACCCGATGAATTTGTGTTCTGTGATGGAAGTTGCCCGATGCTGTTTACATTGGTTTGTGTGCACGTGGAACCAAAACAGGATAAGCGCTGTCTCGAGGATAAGTGGCCACCACGTTGGTTAGCCACTCTCGCACGCTCTCGACCACGACCACAACCAGTTCCAGACATGCCAATCGTTTGTCGTATCTGTAATGTTACGCTTTCTGGACCTATACCCTACCAAGCTCACGTTGGCGGGCGACCCCATCGACTGAAAGCACATTCGCTAGGTGCATTAGCTGCGCAGGTTTGTTAGCCTATCTAGAGCGATCCAACATACTTACGGGTCGTTTGTGGGCGCCATGTCAAGATGCAAGACATGAGCTTGTCCAACACACAGAACCAACAAGCAAGCGCTAATCGCTCAAACTCAAACACCACGGGTGGTCGGCGGGCGACCCCGTCCCAGGCGAGTCGTCCTCGGGGCGGCACACCTGCTCGGCGCGGGTAAGTCAAAAATCTATCAGTTCATGTCCAATATTAATATCCTTTGGTATATATTAGGACATCTCGCCCTGCGCCACCCCCACGTCCCCCCGCGCAATCCAGGGAACCGAACCAAATTAATCTTGGGAATGGAACCGAGGCCACTCCAGCGGCCCCTCTCTACCTGATCGACTTTGGCGTGATCCGTAATACGCAAGCCAGTCCTATTACTCTCAACGCGGAAGTGTCTTTTAGGGGGGAACGTCGTGGCGCCGCGGACGCCGAGTCTCTGGACGCAACCTTGCGACCTATCAAAACATCCCGCGCACGTAGCGTTGAAGGGTGCGTGCTAAAACATGTTAATCCATTAAGCGTCTAATTTTTTTTAGATTTCAGGTGACGGGGCAGACTTATCTGTCGCCTGGCCGCTTCCGGGTGTACATTAAATTCAGCCCGCAGAATGTACGACGAGGGGTGCACGTGGTCCGACTCTGCCTGGACGCTGTCAGTGGTAGCCACACCGATACGCGGTGGCGCAAAATCAAAGCCGTTATTGGCGCCCCAGAGGATCATGAAGAGCTCAAGCCGATCGCTCCGTTTACCAGGAGGAAGGAGCCGGATAGGAATGATTGGCATAGGCGCCGAATGCTTCGAGGAAAACCTCCTGTCTCCACTCCGGACTTCATGAAGCTAGGATTCTACGATGTACCAGAGGAATTTCGGCGTACCTTCAATGTTGAGAACGACCGTCCAGGAGCGGCTGCTCTTCTGATACACCTGAGGTCACTTTTGCCAACCTCCTTGGACATTAATACATACACAAAGCACTGGGCTACCCTATTATGGCACGAGGAACTTCAAATGGAGTAAGTGTCTACTCTCGCTGATTAAGATATATCCCCTGACTGAGTTTTGTGTCAAACAGACTTGATTTAAAGTTTTACGATATGGAGAGTGTTCCAGTTCGCCATGTTTCAGCACTGGACTATTCGTGCGTGTAACTGTGCATTATAATGGAAATATTTTTTGACTTGTTACGAGCAGGTTAACCGTTCCCGGGCTATTAGAGAAACGGTGTGTGATCTTCATTTACTTGATTCGTGTGCACTGACCACGTTATCCTGCAGCCCTTCTGTGATTGTAACAGATCTTGTCGCCATGAAAGAACCTGGGGTATCTCGTCGAGGACTGCTGCATGGAGGATTTGTTACCGAAGTCAAACAATCTGACCTCATTTTACGGATGCACGAAAGCTTCCCCAGCGTGTCCAACCAATTGTGGGATGTTCGGTTTACCGTCAACCGACTACTTCTCCGGCGCATGCACGATGCAGTCAACAAAGCTGGGCCACACGAACGTATCTTATTTCCGAAACCCTCTCATAGGAAACTACCCGCGGGAAGCAACCGTTCTAGCCCACGGCTAGATCGTAAGGTTGCTTCGAACTTCCAGCAAAGTCTTGCTGTCCGACACATCTTGGCCCAGCCTGCCGGAGATGTGCCCTTCATTATATTTGGCCCGTGAGTCCACAGCTCATCCCTGACTTCTTTTGCTTCCGTTTACCTATCCCAAATCCTAGACCTGGCACGGGCAAGACCACGGCTCTCGTCGAAGCGATTCACCAGATCGTCCTTGCTGATCCTAAACACCGAGTGCTTATATGCGCGCCGAGTAACACTGCTACGGATCTTCTTGCAACTCGCCTCGCCAAGATGCACAACCCGAACGAACTTTTAAGGTTGAATGCGCCTGCACGAGTTTACGATTTGCTCCCGCCCGAATTGCGCAGGTATTCGCTTGCAGAGGATAGGAAATTCAAATCGCCCCCGAAGCACGAGCTCGAAAAGTTCCGAATGGTCGTTTCAACTTGCTATTACGCATCGATTCCTCGAGCGTTAAACGTCCAGAATCATTTCACTCACATATTTGTGGACGAAGCTGGACATGCAACCGAGCCTGAAATCATGGTGGCAGTTTTGCAAAACGCAGGCCCAGAAACTAACGTCATCATGTGTGGAGATGTGAGTGTTCTTTGGCTCTGCTCTCCCGACAAATGGCTAATAATTGTCTATTTCGTGTTGTCAGCCGATGCAACTTGGGCCGATTGTTCAGTCGAAGGAATGTGCGAAACTCGGCATGGGTGTGAGCTTCCTGGATCGTCTCATGAAGATGCCAGTTTACAGCACGGAGAACCAAGACGAAAGGTACGTAGCGATGCCGTAGTACATCCGTTCTGTTGCTAAATCGGGGGATTTTCGAGCAGTCCAAAGATTGTTAAGCTCTTGCAAAACTACCGTAACCACCCCGCCATCCTGAGGTTCTCCAACATGGCGTTCTATAAGAACGAGCTCGAGTCACACGCCGACCCGATCATCACTCGAAGCCTAGAACATTTCTCCGAACTCCCCCAAGAAGGATTTCCAATTATATTTCATTCTATATGCGGTGCGTGTCAATATTCGTGCTAACTGGAGATTGGGTGACTAAATAGCTGAGTGCAAAGGCCGCGACATGCAAGAGGCGAAATCCCCGTCCTTCTTTAACGTCGATGAGGCCACCCTCGTAAAGCATTACGTGCACGAGCTCCTCTCGAATCGTCGGTTGGGCCTGAGTAAGTCCCGGCACTTGCCTATCCGGCTTGCTCAACTTAGAATGGAAAACAGAGGGCCAGGACATCGGGGTTATATCCCCTTATCGGCAGCAGTGCGTCAAGGTCAGGCAGCTTTTACAGAAACAGAACCATGGGAGTGTCGATGTCAAGGTCACGGAAGACTGGCAAGGACAGGTGAGCAACTAGTCTCGATTGCTTTGCGCAACACTGAGCAGATCCGATGACCCCAGGAACGACGAGTCATCATCGTTTCAACAGTGCGAAGTGACCCTGAACTGCCGGAGCATAGTGCCACAGAATTCTTGGGGTTTGTGTCAAACTGGCGACGCACGAATGGTGAGTAGGACTCCCAATAAGCGGCCCCGAGTGCGGTGACAATAGCCTATTATAGTTACCTTGACTCGTGCTCAAGCACTACTAATAGGTAAGCGGGCTTCGTCGAAATTGTATCGAATCGCTCACTCAAGCTGCCCTTAGTCATCGGGAACGCGGCGACGTTAGAGCTGGACCCAGCTTGGTACTTTTTCCTTCATTATGTTCACGCTTCAGGAGGCTGGAGAGGTGACGAATCGGGCTATGCTCCGACTCTTACGGACAATATATTCCAAGGCGTACCTCAAACGATCAAGAATTATGAGGACTTTGATAACGCACGGTGGGACGCGCTGATGCGAGCAGCTACAGCCTACTAAGTGTGGATGTAGGAGTTCGGTAGATGACTTCATGTATTAAGTCTTTACGCACAATCTTATCTTGAATAATATTCTATTATTTATTTGCATCAATACCTTACATATCCCGCCATTGAGGCGGCGACGTTGAATCATGTGACATAGCCACCCGAACAAACGGTTAAGGCACAGGGGGGCCGAGCTCCGTTGGCTATGGGCGAGACGTAAACAAGATAGGCGCTACACATAAAACGGGTGGCAACCACGTTGGTTAGCCACTCTCGCACGCTCTCGACCACAATCACGCCGAATTCCAGACATGACAATTGTTTGTCGGGTCTGCAATGTTACGATCTCTGGTCCCATTCCCTACGAAGCTCATCTTGCCGGGCGACCCCACCGACTGAAAGTACAATCGGCGGGTCCATTAACTGCGCAGGTTAGTTTGTCCAGCTCAAATTGATTTTTTTTTTGGATTGCTAACTGTGATTAAAAGTCTCAAGGGCTTAATATAGATAATACACAGAGTTCCCAGCCACGCTCTCGGAACCATCGTCATAACCCAGCTGTGCCCGGCGGCCGGAGCACGAGTCAATCCCAAACGAGTCATCCTCGGAATAATACCTTCGCACGACGGGGACGAGGGTAAGTTGAGACTTGAGTTTACACCTCGAATTTTCCGTGGCTCATTTCCTAGTAGTTCTCGGTCTGCCCCGCCACCACGTCCTGCATCACAAGCCACCGGCGCACCTGACCAAACGGGCCCCGACGAGCAACATGAGGCTGCTCGAGGAACTCGTCGCTACCTCGTTGATTTTGGAGTGATCCGCAATTCCGAAGCCAACCCCGAAATTCGGGAGGTGGACATAGAGTGTACTCAAGATAACGATCTCATAACTGCAGAGGAACTAGATCCAAGTATCAAGCCTATGAAACAATCTCGTGCGCGGAGCGTCCAAGGGTACGTTCGCTCGTATTAATACATTAAATGCTTCTCACTTCTAAGACCATCGCTCAGGTTCCAAGTCCAAAACCAGACCTGTCTCTCACCCGGTCGCTTCCGTTTGTCCATCCGGTTCAACCCACGAGCTGTGCTTCGAGGGGTGCATGTGGTTCCGCTCTGCTTGGATTTTACTCAGGGCGGGCGCACTTACACAAGGTCGCACACGCTCAAAGCTATCATGGGGTCTCCGAAGGATCATGAGCAGCTGAAGCCAATCGCTCCATTCACTAGAAGCAAGCGACCAGATGGTGACGACTGGCATAGGCGTAGAATGATTCGAGGGAAACCCACCGTATCGACTGCTGACTTTACGAAGCTCGGATTTTACGATATACCAGAGCAGTATCGAGACAAGTTCGACGTTGAGAGCAGGCGTCAGTCGGGGGATGCTGTTAGAATCCATTTGGAATCACTCCTACCATTGTCCTTCAATATTAACACCTACAAGGATCACTGGACGCACCTACTCAGGTATGAGGAACTGCAGATGGAGTGAGTGTACATTCTTGCATTTCACGATCCGGTTTTTTCTTACCATTTTTATACGAAATAGACTTGATTTGAAGATGTACGACATGAAAAACGCTCCAGTTCACCACATTTCGTCCCTAGATTACTCGTATGTGACGCTATGCCGTTTGCCAAAACGGACCTTGACGAACTATTATAACAGGTTAAACGTTCCGGGCTTGCTTGAAAAACGGTACGCAAAATTAGTTTGAAATTGCAGGTCTGTCTGCACTCACTGCGCCATCCGCCAGCCCATCCATAATCGCAACCGACATCGTCGCTATGAAAGGATCCGGATTAATGTACAATGGTCCGATATATGGGGGATATGTGACTGACGTTCAACAATCCAACGTCATCCTGAGGATGCCCGAGAACTTTTCTAGTCTGCTCAACCAGCGGTGGGACATTCGATTCACCGTCAACCGTCTTCTCTTGCGACGTATGCATGATGCGATCAACAAATCCGGAATACACGAACGTATTTTGTTCCCGAGTAGCTCTCATAAGAGACTATATGCGGGGCACAATCAACCCATGATGCCTCTTGACCGCAAGGTGGCTGGAAACCGTAAGCAAACCCTAGCTGTCCAGCAGATCTTGGCGCAGCCACCCGGGGACATACCGTTCATCTTATTTGGCCCGTGAGTCACGTTCGTTATTTCCATTTATGCTTCTTACCTGGAGATTTAGACCTGGCACAGGCAAGACCACGGCGCTAATTGAAGCAATTCACCAAGTTGTAGTCTCGGACCCCAAGAATCGAGTTCTTGTATGCGCGCCAAGCAACACTGCGACAGATCTCATCGCTCTGCGTCTCTCCAAGATGCACAACTCTAGCGAACTTCTTAGGCTCAACGCGCCTGCGCGAAAACTGCGTACCCTTCCATCTGACCTGCGGAAATATTCTCTTGTAGACGAAGATAAGTTTAAAGCGCCGCTTAAACATGAAATTGAGAAGTTCCGAATTGTCGCTTCCACTTGCTTCTACGCATCAATACCTCGAGCGCTACATGTCCAGGATCACTTCACCCATATATTTGTGGATGAAGCTGGACATGCATCGGAACCTGAAATCATGGTGGCGATCCTGCCAAACGCTAGCTCTAATACAAATGTTATCGTGTGCGGTGATGTGAGTCATTTTCTTGCTGCTGCACCCGATAATGGCTAACCTCTATCGCGACCGCACAAGCCCATGCAACTTGGGCCAATTGTGCAATCCAAAGCTTGTGCAAAACTTGGCATGGATATGAGCTTTCTAGATCGTCTAATGCAGCTACCGGTGTACCAAAATCAAAGCGAAAGGTAAAATCCTAACGTTTTATTGTGTTTGGTTCAGCCTAAGCTGAACTACTTCGCAGTGACACGAAAATCGTTAAACTCCTTCAAAATTATCGTAGTCACACCGCCATTCTTAGGTTCTCCAACGTTGCATTCTACGAGAACGAGCTAGAGTCTTGTGCCGACCCTGCACTGAGTAGGAGCCTGGAACAGTTCGCGGAACTCCCGCAAGGAGGGTTTCCGGTGATCTTCCATTCCGTTTGCGGTGCGTGCTTGCACTTCTGTATCCAAAAAATATCTCAATTTTTGGTTTCAAAGGGGAAAACCAGCGAGAGGCCAAGTCGCCATCTTATTTCAACATCGATGAAGCGACCCTTGTGAGATATTATGTACGCAAGCTACTCTCAGATCGGCAATTGCGCCTAAGTAAGTTCTCATGTGTTCATGACTAGTTCATTTCGTTGAAACATAGGAAACTTTAGAGGGCCAAGACATAGGTATCATTTCACCTTATCGACAGCAGTGCGCCAAGATCGAGCAGCTGTTGAAGAGAGAGGGGAAGCGTTTAAAGAGGCCTGAATATGAAAATATTGACGTAAAGGTCACAGAAGATTGGCAAGGGCAGGTAAGAATCTTGGACTGAGCGTTTATGAACACCAAACACATCATTTACTGCAGGAGAGGCGTGTAATCATTGTTTCGACTGTACGCAGTGACCCCGAGCTCGAAGAGGAAAATCCAGGGGAATTCTTGGGGTTCGTGGCAAACTGGCGACGTACAAACGGTAAGTACATCCTGATTCCTGGAATGTATCAAAATTTACTGTAATATGGATTCGTCGTAGTCACATTAACTCGTGCTCAAGCATTGTTGATAGGTAAGGGAATACCCTTAAAGCTGAGTCCAACTACTTAACCAAGGCATCCAGTTATTGGCCATGCACCAACACTACACCTGGACCCCGCCTGGTACTTTTTCCTTCATTATGTCTATGCTTCTGGAGGTTGGACAGGTGACGAGGTGGGGTACCCCCCAGTCCTCGGGACAAATCCATTCGTGGGAGCGGGTGAAACACTCAAGAGCTACCAGGGATTCGACGACACACGTTGGGAGGCGCTAATGCAGGCGTCTAGACCATTTGAACAGACAGAATAGGGCAAAACGAATCCGTACAAATGAGTTCCATGTAGTCTCACATCCAAAGCAGCTTTCCGTGATAGATGTACACTTTTGTCTCAAATAATGTTGTGCCACCCAGTTCACACGGTAACTCGCGGTTCTGCCTGTTTGAAACCCGATGTTCATCCGTGTCTAACTTGGTACCGGCGAGTTGAACATCCCACCACATTGGGTGAGACATCGCCACAGTCCGCTGAGGCAATATACGTTTCGTGAGGTACACGTTACTTAAAGATGCATAGAGTGGGATTTCTTTCAGGTTGAAATTGTCCCACCTACGCCGAAGCTCTCGCATAGAGAAGCATAGGACCCATGGTAAGTATTTTGTTCATTTCAAACGAATGAAACGGCTGCCCAATGGGTACGGCACTAACCAACAGTGTAGTGCTTCGAGTAAATGGAGTTGTTTACGATACCACGTATGGCAGCAGACTATATGCTGCAAGCTGAATGCGGGTCGAGGCCTGGCAAATCATGTGAGCCGAGAATAGGGGTGCCTTCTCTTGAGTGCGAAACCCGAGCTGAAACCTAGTACAGGACGGAGGGAGCGTATCACTGCGTTCGGTAATAGCCAAAAGCCAATCCAACTAACATGGCTTGTCGTTATTTTCGGCGTACGTGTACATGCGAATCTTCAGACTTGTAGCGATGTCACGAAGTTTCTATCTCCCTGTCATCACCGAGAATCAAGCACTGTCGCACGACATAGATGCCTTGTTCAGGTTAGTCCATCTCTTCCACACGAACTCCTCGTAATCTTTGTTCATCTTGGTAAGTTTACCAAATTGTCCCATGGTTGGGTTGCGAACAAACGACATCTTCAACCGCCTAATGCGTGGACGTAGCGGATGTAGAAGCACCAAAATGGGTCTAGTTCTAGCACCGAACCATTGCCTATGACTATAGGGAGAACTCAGAACTTGCACCACGAGTATGAAATTTGATCGCAGCATACCGATTAGCAGTGCTTGAGCGCGAGTCAAAGCCACTGGTATCTCTAGTTATACCCGAACCCCTGGTACTTCAGGTTCCGAGGCGTGACCAGCCTCGTCCACAAAAATATGCGTGAAATGGTCTTGGACGCCTAACGATTGAGGGACGGACGCAGAGAGGCAGGTTGAGGCGACCACTCGAAACCTTTTTATTTCATCCGCTGAGGGGCACTTGAAGACCTTCTGATCCGAGGGTGAGTATTCTCGCAACTTGATCGGAAGAGCGTCAAATGACCGGGATGGAGCATTCAACCTAACGAGCTCACGATTGTTGTACCACTGGGGCGGTCGAAGGGCAATGATGTCTGTCGCTGCATTACTGGGAGCGCATACAAGCATGCGGCTGTCCTTGTTCACACGCAAAAATTGATGAATAGATTCAACTAGTGTTGTCGTTTTACCCGTTCCAGGCCTACGTGAAGGTAAATATCTGTTGATTCGGCTAACCAGGCGAACTCACAGGCCTAACATGACAAATGGTACACCACCTGGATTTTGGGACACGATTCGTTGAACGGCTTGGTATTGTCGCGGGTTGGAGGTGATATTGAGATCGATTGAGAGCGGGATTGGTGGTCCCAGGGCATAACCTCTTTGGTGCGATTGGTTTGGAAAGAGGATCCGTTTGTTTGTCGCACTGCAGTTGATGGCGCTGTGCATCCTCAGAAACCAATCCGATTGACCATGAAACAGACATCCCACAGTTGATTGGGAGCATTAGGGAACCTTTTGGGTAGCCAGAGGACGGCGCTGGTTTGTTTGACATCCGTCACATGACCACTGTAAACGGGGTTGCGAGAGCTCGTATTACTACAGTGTCACCAATTACGACAGATGGCCTGAAAGAATGTGTACTGATAACCTGGCATTGATCTCTAAGCAAAACGGACTAACTTTTTTTCAGTCAAGCCAGGAACGTTAAGGCTGGAGGCAGCTTATAAAAGCATCCTTGAGAATTCAGACGCAAGTCTACTCACGAAAATTCAGATGTGTCTTCTGATACACGATCAATCCGTTCGCGATACATATCATAAGCCTTGAGGTCGATTCTAATACACGCCGGTGTGAGGACCCAGAATGAACGATTTCACCCAACTCACTCCATCTGTATCTCTTCGTGTCGCAATAGATGTGTCTAATAGTCCCTGTAAGTGGTGATGTCCAAGGGAGTAGGAAG
>WSLN01000320.1:0-17694 GCA_019677355.1 Ceratobasidium sp. 370
GGAATGTGGCAGACATGTAAAGATCATCAGAATGCCGAAAACGACCAATAACTGATCAGTTACTGATCCGCCTATAGCATTCTGTGTACCATATACTGGCAGACGTGAAATATACGCCCGTATATGGCCGTATCAGATAGAGCCCGGGTTTGTGATGAAGTCATTCATAAACCATTGGAAGATGCTTGGGGCGTTCTTTAGACCGAAGGGCATGACAACATACTCGAAAAGTCCATCCTTTGTTTGGAAAGCCGTCTTCCATTCATCTCCCTCCTTAATGCGAACATTGTTGTACCCCCACCTGAGGTCTAGTTTGGTAAAGACCTTGGCTTTGCGAAGTTGTTCGATAAGGTCTTCTGGGAGGGGAATGGGGAATTGGTCGCAAACTGTGATGTCATTGATTTTCCGATAGTCCGTGACGAGCCTTAGGGACTCGTCCTGTTTCTTGACATAGAAGCAGGGGGCGGCAATGCTTGATTTACTTGGGCGTATTTTCCCGTCTTTGAGCTCCTGTTCTAGGAATTCCCAAAGCTGTTTGGCTTGGTCCAGAGACATGGGGTAGGGTTTCGCTGGTTTCAGTAATTCTGCTCCTTCCTTAAAGGGAATAGCACAGTCGTGTGGTCGGTGTGGTGGTAATTCCTTGAATTTGTCCACATTGAAAATGTCTGCGAAGTCCTCGTACTCAGGTGGGATAGGGGTGTCATCCGTGGCCTCCCCAGCTGCTTTTCCCTTTTCTTCTCGGAACCTAATTTCCATCGTTTTCCAAGAGATGTCAGGATCATGCTTGGTTAGCCATTCTTGTCCTAGGATGGCTGAGGTATCCCCGAGGGGCATGACGTAGAAGCAGCCTTTGAAGTTCTTTCCTTCCAAGGTGAAGTTAAGGTTTGCCCTGAAGCGGATTTTCTGTGCTGTTTCGTTTCTGTCGATGGCAATGATGGTACAAGAGTGGGAGAGCTCAATGAGGGGAATAATATGTTTTTTTCAGGCGTAGGAGATATCCAAGAAGTTTCGAGAAGAGCCGGAGTCGATAAGTGTTAGGGTGGGTTCTGTGATTCCTTCGATCGTGATGTAGCAATTGGGGACGTTGTTAGATTTCTTGAGATAATGTACATGTCTACGATCACGATCTTGGGTATCCTTGCCTACAGACACAGGTTCAGTAGGCCATTCTAGTTTTCCGATTCCGAATATGTGGAATCATCTTCATTGGTGTCCTCAGTTTGGGCTTCCTTCCCTTTGATGGGCTCCCTTTCTCCTTGGTCTTCTTCACTCCATTTCGACTGACATTCCTTGATCACATGGCATTTATGGCCACACTTGAGGCATCGTCCTTCCTTCTTGTGTCTATCGATGACTGCTTGTGGGACCCTTTTGGGTGTGCTTCCCGTAGTTGTTGTTCGCTTCTTGGGAGTTGTGTTGGCATTTCCTTTGATGGCCTCCTTGGTACCTCAAGTGGCATAGAGGATATCGTCTGTCTTGGTGGTGTATTTGATCCATTCTTCAAGAGTTAGACAAGAGACATCTTGTAGCATTGTCATGCGAAGTAGCTCCTTCTTGACATTGTCTTTGAGTCCTCCCTTGAATCGATTGATTAGGGCCTTGTCATCCTGGTCTAGGTCTTCCATGAGGGTTCGGAACTGGGAGGCGTATTCTGAAACAGATCAGGTTTGGGCCAGTTTCTGGATGTTTTCTATAGTGAGGTCCTTTTTGATCGGGTCTCCGAAGGCAAGTAGGAAGGCCTTTTTGAAGCTATTCCAAGAGCGTAATGCTTCGTGGTCCACGCCGTCTAGGAGTTTACGGAGTAGGGGTTTTGCCCATTGAGAGGCTGGTCCTTCTTTCATATTTACCAGGGTGGTGGAGATCTGTTTTTCGTCTGTGAAGGTGTTGGGGTAGTCCCTGAAGTAGACTTCCATCCTCTTCGGAAAGAGTTCGGCTTTGTCATCCTTCCTTTTTCCTTCGAAAGCCTCTGGTTTCTTTGCTCTTGCTCCCTTTGGAACGTGTTCTGGATCAGGGGACCTAGATCGTGGGTGGCGTTCTTGATGCGGTGTTCAGGACCTGGAACAGTGGTCTGGGGACCCCGCGGGAGAGGGTGATCGATGGGGGGGTACAATTCTTCGGTGCATGGATTGCGGGGCTTCGGAGAGGGCAGTGTTGGTTAGGATCTGGTCTACTTTTTCTGTTAGGGCATCTATCCATCTGTCCATGGCCTGAATGATTTCTGAAGTGGTTTCGTGGTTTTCTCATAGTCCCTTGATTTCCTTGAGTACTTCGTTGTTTCCTCGTAGGAGGTCTTCTACCCATGCCAGGGTTTGGTTCGTAGCAGTGTGGGCCCGTTGCGCTTCTTGGTGTGCTTTGTAGCTGTTGTTGACTGCCCACACAAGGTTTCCCTTGATGGCTGTGAGTCAGTTGTTTAGATTTATGGCACCCTGGGCGAAGTGTTCGAGCCTTCCCTGTAGGTGTTGAATTCTGTCCTCGACTTCTTGGAGGTCTACTTCCTCCTCTATGCATTGGGCTATTTCCAGAGGTAAAGGTTGTATAGTGGCCCGTAGGGCTAAGATGATGTTTTGAAAACCAGGATCGTCTTGTGGGTTAAAGGGTTCTTCTACTTCAGGGTGCCCTACTGGTTGTTCCACAGGTTGGTACTGGGGAGGTGTGACGATTGGAGGTTCCAGAAGATTGGATTCAGGGTCGGCTGGAATATGTGGGGCTGGTTGAGGCTGAGCTGGAACTGGTTCGGGCTCAGGTGCTGGTGGGGGTTGCTGAGGAAGAGGTTGGGAGGCTCTTCATGGCATAGCCCTGGGAGTCCCTCTTCGGGAAACGGTAACTGGGTACCTTCCTGCCAGGGGATGGTGTCTATATTCGACTTCCTCGTCACTGGGTTCTGGTTCAATGACGATTGATCCTGCACCCACTGCACTTTCCTGTTTGGGCCCGACGCACAGTCGGGGGAGTACTCGTACCATCGGGGGTTCTTCTTCCTCTGTTTCTGGTTGGGGGATTTCTCCCTTGATAATGGTTGGTTCTTCTTCCATTGGCAAGCCTCCTGGCATTGATTGTTGGGAGCGTCTTGATCCAGGATGTTGCTCCCTGTCTGTGACATCTTGTTCAGTGGGTGTGGTTGGGGTGGAGCCCTTGGTTCTTGAGAAGTCCCCTCCAAGGGCTGACTGTAGCCAGGTTTGGCACCAGGTCTGGTGGCTGTGGGTTGATCCTGGGCGGGATCCTTGCTGTGATGTTGTGAGTTGGCATAGCCACCTCCAACTGGCCCAAAGGACCCCCAACTTTTCTCATGGCCTGCAGCCACCAGATGAACTATGAGTGGCAGATGATCGACGGATGACTCCTAATGTTTCACATGTACATGACCCAGTAGTTAGATCAGCAGATGACTGGCATATAGTTAGTATAAATACAGAAGGATGCAAGCCTGAGTTCCTCAGCTTGCATCACCTTGTCGATCCTCCCTTGCTAGTGTGTTTAGTCTCACCCTCCTGGGTCACCTCTTGGAGGTACCTGGGAGGTACCTTAGTCTCTCCTTTCGCTTAGCCACTAGACCAGCAGCTCCCTGTGGGGGTTATCACCTCCACTTGTACTTCGTCCCCTTTTGTCGTGCTCGTCAGCTCCTTAGGACTCGTGGCTCACTCGTCACCAGTTTTCCCCGACTGCGCACGTGTACACTCCGGCACCTTAGGACTCATGACTCACTTCGTTTGCCCCTAACCCCTCCCATGCTATATGCGCAGACTGCGCTCACCTATGTGTCTGACACTACTGTAGGCCACCTACACCCATACATCAGCACCTTCCTCCACTGCGCATTCCTATATGGCAGTACCTTCGTCTTCGGCTACGTATGCCTGTATGGTTCGGCACCTCCCTAGGTCACGCATACTTGCATGCAGAACCCTCCAGGTTAGCAGCTCCTATCATTCGCCACCAGTATATGCGGAGTTCCTCCGCAGCTGGCATGCACCTTCGTCTCCCTTCGTTCCTCAGTCACACCAGAGTTGCCTCTAGGTAGGCGGTGACACCCCTACAGGACGGTCATTCCCTTCCAGCTCCACCTTCGTGCCTTGTCACTTCGTTATCCTCAGTCCACCTCTCGCGAGGTCGTGACATGTGACATATTGATGGTGACTTCTTTGGGTGATAAGACAACCACCATGTTAGCTCCAGGTTCGTGTGTGGAAGCTTGCTACACAATGTCATGACCTAGTGGGACGTGACGAAGTGATGGAGTAGCGAAGGTGGAGGTGGTGAAAAGACATGTGGCCTCGTGGCAAAGAGGTGACACTGACGTGGGGACAAAGACGTTGGGGCTAGACGAAGATTACGATTGGTGACACCTAGAGTGTCCGAAGACGTGTGTAATGACAAGTAGATGAAGTGGTTGACTATAATGGCCAAGATGACGAGTCCCACTAAATGGATGAGCAAGACAAGGTGTAGCAAGCTGGAGAATCCAGGCTTGTGCACCACTGTATTTATACTACGAACTACTAAGCGAGTCATACAGTGGCAACTGCGGGTGCAGTGTTGGCACAAGACGCACATACCCATGAATCATACAGAAGTGCAGCCATGAATGGCACGTGTGCAGCCGTGAATGGCATGCACACCGAGTTGGAGGGCGAGAAGCAAGAACAGCCTACACGGCTTAAGGCCAGTGGCGAGATGGGTGAGCCACGAGAAAAGTTGGGGGTGAGTGAAGCGAACTCACAACAACAGTGGTGCACAAGCCTGGATTCCCCAGCTTGCTACACCTTGTCTTGCTCATTCACCTACTTGAGCTCCCTAGCAGGACTCATCAGTCTGGCCATTACAGTCGACTAGTTCACAACCACACTCCAAAGGGCCCCTTCAAATACACTTAGTCTCATCAGCCTTAGCCTTCACTTCGTCCTAGCCATTTTGTCTTCCCGTCATACTTGACTCTCAGCCACAAGACCACACCTTAGTTTGCTACCTCCACCTTTGCTGCTTCGTCACTTCGTCACACCCTGCTAGGTCGTGACATTGTGTAGCAAGCTTCTACACATGAACCTGGAGCTAACACCATGGTCATTTATCACCCAAAGAGATCGCTGCAAACATGTCGCAACAGGGATCCTGCCCAGGATCAACACATAGCCACCAGACCAGATACCAAACCCGATTACAGTCTGCCCTCAGAGGAGATTTCTCAAGAACACGGGGTTCCACACCAACCATGCCCACAGAACAGGACATCACAGATGGGGAGCAATGCACCCAATCAAGGAACTCCCAACGATCAATGTCAGGAGGACTACCAGAAGAAGAAGAGGAACCTACCGTCATCATCGAAAACATTCCCCAATCAGAACCAGAAGCAGCCAAAGAACCCCCCATGGTACGAATACTCCCCCGACCACATGTCAGGCCTGAACAAGAAAGTGCAGTGGGTCCGGGATCAGTCCTCATCGAACCTGAACCCAGTGACAAAGAAGTCGAGTACCGCCACCATCCCCTGGCTGGACGATAGCCCGTCGCCCATTCAAGAAGAGGAACTCCAGGGGCTACACCACGAAGAGCCTCCCAACCCCTCCCTAGACAATGGGAAAATGAGCACGAACCAGTTCCGCCACAACCTCAACCAGTCCCACATCTTCCCGCTGACCCTGAACCCAACCTTCCAGAATGAGTGGCAGTGGCCCCACCCCAGTACCAGCCACCAGAGCAACCCCTTGCGCAGCCCCAAGTAGAAGAACCCCCTTTCGATCCACACGCAGACCCTGGTTTCCAAAACATTGTCCTTGCCCTACGAGCAGCAATGCAACCCCTCCTACCGGAAATAGCTGAACGAGTCCAGGAGGAGATCGACCTAGAAGAAGTAGAAGAAGGGGTAGAACGCATCTGGAGGTGTCTCGAAGATTTTGCAGAGGGAGCCACCAACCTAAATCGACGAATAACAGAAATTGAACAAAACCTTGTCAGGGTGGTAAACAACAGCTACAAAGCCCCTCAAGAAGCACAACGGGCCAAAATGGCAATACCAAACACCGACCTGGGTCGAAGATCTTTTGAGAGGAAACAATGAAACCCTCAAAGCTGTAAACGATCTACGGGGAGAAAGCAGCACCACTATGGCTGTACTCCAGGCCCTTGATGACTGAGTAACTACCCTCAATGAAAAAATGGATCAAGTCATAACCAACACCGCTCTGGCAGAAGTCTCACAATCCACACACCAAAACATTGCACCTCCCCATCAGTCGCCTTCACCCCCGGGTTCCCCGGATCGTCGCTCCCGTTCCTGGACACCATGTCAGGGATGCCGTCAACAATCCAGGTCCCCAGAACCAGAACGAGTCCCAAAAGGAGCAAAAGCCAAGAAGCCAGAGGCCTTCAAGGGACAAAGGAAGGACGATGAAGCAGAGCTCTTCCTAATGAGGATGGAAGTTTACTTCAGGGACTACCCCAACACCTTCACGGACGAGAAGAGGATTTTGACCACCCTGGTAAATATGAAAGAAGGACCAGTTTTCCCTCTCTCCCATTCGGCATCTCGGTCACCAGGCATCCCTTGGACTTGCATCAGGACTTGCGCAGGGACTTGTGCTCCACACATCAAGTGCTCCCACCATCCCAACTGCCTGTTTTGGGCTCATGATGCAGCTGTTTGAGAAGCTCTGGCCCACTGTTAATTCCTCTTGTTCAGCACCTCAATCGCCAAGCGTCCCCAGAACAGCTTGTGTTGGGCCTTGCATGAAGATTTGCACTCCACACATCCTGCACTCCTGCCATCCTGGCTGCATTTGGGCTGCATTGTGTGGCTGTTCGCAAAGTCCTGCCCATTGTCATTTCTGCTTTCCAGCTTGCCTTCGTCTTCCATCATGTTTTGGTCACTGTTGCAACTGACCATTTTTCTTTCTCATTCGCTTTTTTTGTAACTAGCCATTTTCTTTTTGCATTCGCTTTCCAGCTTGCCTTTGTCACGTTGATGTGATGCATTTCCCTTTTTCATCAAACTCACTTGCTCTGTTTCATTTTCATCTCATCACCAGTCATACTATCAAGTCGAACGTGGCCTTGTGGCTCCACACTGACCAAGGCCATGAAGGGCTGACCCAACTTCCCAACAAGTCGATTTGTCAGCTGCAGCACACAAGACCTGCGCTGTTTAGCTGAGCATTTTTTGTGTAATGAAACATCGATTTGGCCCGTACTGACCCCCATCCCACTTTCCTCTATCGGCTCACCACTCCAACCAAGTATTACCTTCGAATGACCTGTTCTGCTCATGAGCTTGTCAATTCCAACCTCTCCAACAACCAGCCCAACCCCGACGCTCATCTCCAACCCCTGAGCCAACAACTCAATCAGTAACATTATTCACATTCACAGTCGACTTTGCTGATGCTATCTTGTACTTTCAGGGTGTTGAACCACAACATGCACTCCATGATACTCCACCCCCAGGTGGCCAGCCCACTGAATACATTGAAGGACCTCGCAAGCCCAAGCCAAGCTATCATGGCCGAAAATACCATAAGCCTTTTTCTTTCTTTCTTTTTTTTCCCTTTTGCTTGCATTGTACTGACCTTTTTGACACAGGTGAAACCTTCAAGTGCAACGAAACCAAACAGCTCCACAGCAATGACACCCATGCCAGGAATGCCACAATGCATGTCCAAGCCCAAGCCCAAGCCCAAGTCTCTGGGAACAACCACGGCACCCAAGGATCGAAACCTCGCGCTGGGCCGTTGCCCAAGTCCCATCATCGCAAGGGCCGGAAGGGAGCCTGCCATTCCATGTTGCGATTGCCAACACCCAGGTCCACTGACGATGAGCCCGAGGAGCCAAATCAGCCGCAAACAAGCATGTTTACTTGTGGTCATGTGGATTACTTACTGACACAAAATCAAAGCCAACCTTCAAAATGCCAACAAGGCCCTCAACCACAAAGGGCTTGTCAAGCATGCGAAAGAGAAGTTCAATCTCAATGTTGATGGCTGTGACACACAAGCCATGTTTGCCATGCTCCAGGACACCGAGGCTCGACAAGTGTCTCAAATGGGACTTGCGTGGCAGCTGGCTTTGGTCAGTGCCCCCTATTTTTGCTCTCTATTCATTTTGCTAATTTAAAACTTTAAATCGTCGTGCCACCAGGGGTGCCCCTCAATGTAGGTGGTGGCTGGCGACTTGATCTCCAACACTTGGAGCCCCCGCCTCGACCTCAAGGGAGGAAGCGTGGGCGTGATGCGTCTAACTGGCCCAAGAGTTCTGCCAAGCGGCAACACTTGGCTGCTCAGGCAGATGGCATGGCTATGGAGGATGAGTTAGATTACAGGTCCTGCAAACATCATCCCGGGCCTGTGTGGGTTGCTGCCGAACGCATCGTACAAGTGTGCACTCCTGATCCACCCAACTCTACCCAACCCACCTGGCTTGGAACCCATCCCCCACCCCCTTCTCATGAGCCCACCCCACCCACCGCACTGTGTCGCCAACCTTGCAGTCTCACTCCATTGGTGGCTTGATATCCCAGGACGCCACCTCTGTGCCTCTGCTCCCTATGCTCCTCTCCCCGCCTCATGGGCCTGTTCACGCCCACCTTCGTGGCAAGGTCCTCCAGTGCCACTTCAATGCCATGAACCGTGACGCAGAGGCTGCCGCTTGGGCTGAGGAGGAGGCAGTCCAGGCTGAGGCAGAAGCTGCCATAGCCAAGGAGGAAGCTGCTCAGGCTGAGGCAGAAGCTGCAGGCTGAGATCGAGGTCGCTCAGGGTGAGGTGAAAGGCCAGGAGGAGGTCAACGAGATTGACGAGGAGATGGACAAGCTGGCACCTATGGACGACACTGGCGCCTTAAACACATCCAGACACCAGTCAGCCCAGGAGCTGGATGAATGTGACACCCGCCCCACTGTGCGAAGCATGAATACCCATTGCACATACACCAGTGCCCACTCCCATGTGCCTCCTGTACCAGAAGCCAATGTTGCTGACCTAGCTGAAGAAGACGACCTGGAAGAACAAATCCACAGCCCAAACTCGCCGAGCCTTGCTGCAGCCTAGCTCATTCAGAGGGAGCATGCATGAGCAATGGCGGCCAAGGCACATGCCGAGATGGAGGATATGTTGAGTGCACCCTGTCGCCCTCGCATGGTTGCCGAAGCCACGCAGCCCCCTATGAGTCGTCCTCAAGCTCACCCACTGCTGCCCACCCCCAACACCAGCATATTTGGAGCACACACCCAAGGGAACTGCTGACTGGACCCCATCACTGCAGCTCATGCAGATATGGTTGCGTTCAGCAAGGCGGTTGCAGAGGGTGATGCAACATCATTGGTGCAGAGTGTGACACGGCAAAGTCAGCACACGGCTTGCCATGCTCCACTGGCACCTCGGCTTCCCCACAAGTTGTTTGATGATGGCGAGGAAATGCTCGCACGGGCTCAGTCTCTTGCAAACAAAAAGTGGCCAGTAAGTCTTTTCCCATTATGTATATAGTTTCCTTGTTGTGTACTGATACCTAGACTTCTCGCAGCCGCAACCGGAAACCAAAGCCCCTTGCATGTGATGTGTCTGGTGTCAATCGCCAGGTCCTAATCATGGCGAAAATCCACCTTTTCGTATATGCCCTTGTGGAGGGCATCTACCAGACACACGTGACCTTCATCCTCTGGGCCATTGCCGTGCACCAGGCAACATGGGATATGGAACTGCCAGGGATACCATACCGCAAGCCCAACTATGAGATAGTTGAGATTGTAAGTTTTCTTTTTCTTTGCGTATACGATGTGAACCTGACATTCACCATTAGCTCGTCGATAACATTGCAACAGTGTGTGGGAAGACATGGGATTGTTGTCACCCCTTCACCGTCACTGCCGCCAAGTTCCAGCAGAGCTTGATGAACCAGCAGATTATCCAGGAGAACCTCCGCCACTTCTATTTCATATACCCCAACACCTTCCATTGCAAGGTACGGCGCCACTTGTCAATGAATTTTAGATATGCTAACTTGCCCTTTGACTTTGATAGACTTTTTGCCCACGCAAGGGCCACTACGAGAATCCCAAGATCGCACACTGCATCGCTGTCACACTCTTCCATGGTCCAAGCTCAGTTGGTGTGATGTACCGAGACTACTTTGTGGACATGCCCCTCACCGTAGTTGCATTTGCCTTGGCAATTGTAAGTTTTCCTCATACCCTTATCACACAGCATTTTAACTAAATCCTTTGATTTCTAGTGGCAGTTTTGTCTCGAAGAGTGGTCCAATGGGTGGCACTAGAACAGCGATCCCAACCCTCACAGCTCAAATGTTTACGCTCGAGTGAACAGGGAGGTACATGCCACCGACCTTACTACACACCATTGGGCCTTGGCTTCCTGTGGCTAAAGAGCTTGGTATGCCACACAGTGTGTACAACAGCTCTGGATACTGATTATGACCTTTCTAGGAATATGCTTGCAAGGCAGTGGCAATCCAAGACTTGGAGGCTCAATATCCCAAGCCCTTGTCTGATTGCCTGCCTGCAATGCCAGCTTGGGCTCTTTGAACTTCAACTTCAACTTTCACCACGAAGGTTTGATGCGGTTGTGGTGCATGCCTTCACTGACTCAGCACCCACCCTTGGCCAACCTGGTATGTATACTTGCCACATTTTGACTTATTTTAAAAATATATATTTATTGCATCCACAGGGCGGACCAGACAGGCGGACCAGGCTCTAAGAAGCGCATAGGAGCACTGACATGGCACTTGTGAGTGCTCGTGACCCTAATGTGGGTTCTCCCAAGTGGCATATATGCACTCCTGCACACTCGCAAGCGCCATATGCACGCTCGTGAGTGCTCGCGGGTTCCCTGTGCATGCTTGTGAGTCCTTGTGAGCCCCATATGTGCGCTCCTGATGCTCCGTGCGCCTACGCTGAACCCTGGCACGTGCTCCCAAGCTCTGGGGAGAAAATCAGGTTTTGCTTGAGCAAGTCAGGTGACTGTCGAACGACCAATGAGAGGGACTTAGATACTGCAGACTGCACATACAGTGACTCATGGCTTTAGCATGTACATAAGGAGAGGGAAAGCCAACTGGTGACTCCAGTTTGCTTTACCTCGTCCACCACCAGTAAACTACAGACTAGAACGGACAATAGACAACAGATGACAATCCAACCAATAGACAGATCTGTTGGCTTCCTAGCTTGTGCAGCAATGCAATAAAGCCCTTGCTATAGCAGGGTGCTCAGGGAGACAATAGATGTCTGAGAGGATGGAGTAAATCAGATGTGATTCGAACAGATGGAGTGTCTGGCTCTCCAGAGACCACTCTTATATACACATATGAAGCACAGCCGAGACACTATAGAACCAAACTAGTCTGAGTCATAACAAAGGTCCATGGCTGACTCATAACTGGGTAAGTCATCAGTGGAGTCACCGTAGCGACTGAACAGAGGTGAGATTGGACTTATCCATGTGGAGTAGTCGTGGCAAACAGAAACAGACACAGAAATGGAAATGTCCCCTTGAAGCTTCTTACAGATCATATATGCCAGTACTCCCAGCTTATGGAGCGAGCCACATGCAAACCTGGTGGTTGCATCCCAACACTCCCCCACAATCATCAGTGTCGACCTTGTCACCAGCTCGCCGTTTGGTCCTGGGAACAGACAATCAAGGAGTGGGCAAGCGTGTCTGATGGTTAGGTCAACCATTGTTTTCGTGTCCCAGTCCAGGTGGGACTCCCACAATTTGTACCAGCTCTCCTTCCCATGTTTGCCCCTTGAGTTGAGGGAGTAGCCTCTGGATACGTGGATGAGTGAGAGCCTTGGTAAGTAAATCTGCAGGGTTGTCATCTCCGGGAATGTGTTGGATGATGACATCTCCTTGCTTGCATGCATCACAGATGAAGTGGTGCCGGATGTTGCTGTCATGACCTGACACACCTACATAGATAATCTATTTTTCTTTGGCTTTTCTGGGATATTTAAGTCACATGACTCAAGGAATATTCTGGAATGCTTACAAATGTATTTCACATGTGTTTGCAAATTCCTGTACTTCTACAGGCTGTGTCATTGTGACTCACATGTACAGTCATGTTTGGTTTCTTGTGGCTTACCTTGTGTATATAAGGAGGGAGAGTTTGAAGAGTAATAACTCAAGAACTTGACCTCTTGTCAATCGAGAGGATTATCTTTTACTTCTATTATTACTTACTTGAGGAGGCGACACTAGGTCCAGTTCTTTCAGTACGCCAGGTGACATCTTGCTGTCACCGTATCCATTGTCTTCGCCACTACATATGTTGTGAGTTCACTTCACTCACCCCCAACCTTTCTCGTGGCTCGCCTGCTCTGCCTCCGGCCTTAGGCCACATAGGCCTTCTTGCTTCTCAGTTTCCACTTCAGTGTACGCGCCATTCACGGCTGCGCTTTGTATGACTCAAGGGTACGCACATCCTGTGCCGACGCTGCGCCCGCAGCTCCCACTGTATGACTCGGCCCTTAGCTAGTAGTATATATACAGCGGTGCGCAAGCCTGGATTCTCCAGCTTGCTACACCTCGTCTTGCTCATTCACCTAAGTGAGCTCCCTAGCAGGACTCATCAGCCTGGCTGTCATAGTCGACCACTTCGTCCTCCTCCTACAACGTATGCCTTTGAACACCCTTGGCGCTATCGGCCTTAGCCTCCACGTACTATTAACATCTTCCTCGTTACGCCAACATCGCCTTGCTGCCACGAGACCACACTTCGTATCGGCGCCTCCACCTTCGCTACTCAGTCATTTCATCACATCCCACTAGGTCGTGACAACATACGCTGTTGGCATGTCTCGAGCTAACACTATAATTGCATTCCACAATCCTACTCCACCTATCCACAGCAGGGGTTCTCATTACCCTATCCAATCTCTTACAAAGTCATAAATCACCTATCCCTATTGAGTGCTCAAGGGTTCATCCTCAGCAGCTCTAGGTGTAACATGTAGACCTCTTGTTAACATTGAACAAGTAGCGGGTTCCTTACCTACTCTTGTCGACAAGTAGGGGGCTTGCCAGTGGCCTTAGGTAGCTTGGCACCTTAGGTGATATTCCTTCTCCAACGGTGTGGGATACACCATATACTTTGCCAGTGTATTAGTCATAGCACACTAGGAAGTGTCACACATTAGCACTCTACCAAGTCTTTAAGTTCAAGGAACCAGTGGTAAAGCAGAAACACTCCTATTAGACAGGAGGTCAAGTTCTTGCCCTTCAATGGTCAAGACTTGCCTCTCTATATACAAGTCAGAACACAGCCATGTGCAAACAGACATACATGTGAGCCATACAGGTATTTGCAAAGCCAATACAAACAGCGCGATATGTGATATCACATCAGAGTTGAAATACATCACACGATCAAGTCTAGAATGTTCCATGGTCACATGACTGGAAAGGTACTTGTAACGAAACCGGGACAAAAGGAGAAAATCAGAATATATTCAGGGAAGTGTGTCAGCTCATAACACCACCCCCTCTCTAGGTGTGCAGGTCCTTCAGCATGTTGGGGTATCTTCTGTGGAAGTCCCCAAGGGCTTCTCTTGCATTCCCCATAGGTTCAAAAGGCTCCCAGGTGTTTCCTTCGGGACCATAGCCCTTCCACTTGACGAAGTACTGTATCTGGCAATTTCGATGTCTGGAGTTCAGGTCTTCTTCTACTTTGTACTCTTCTTCCCCTTCAGCTGTGACTACAGGGGGCAGTGGGATCTCATCCTGTTGGAAGGGATCTTCTTTTTTTAGAGTGAGTCGAGAGACATGGAAAACCAGGTGGACCTTCATCATGTGTGGCAATTCCAATTTATAGGCTTGTGAGCTGATGACCTTTGTGACTTCGTAGGGGCCGAGCTTTTTGGCAGACAGCTTTTGTGACAGACAGTGGGTTTTAATGTTGTCACTAGAAAGCCAGACCATGTCTCCTTCCTTGATTTCTTCCAGTACACAGTGCCTTCGGTTGTACTGCTCCTTGTATCGCTCATTGGCTATGGTCAAAGCCACCTTCAACTCCTTGAAATTCTTGTCCAACCATTCAGCTCTTTGGTCGGTGGCTGGTATGTCCACTACTGATTGATCGCCTACAGCAAACCTAGGGTGGCAGCTGTAGCAAGCGTGGAAAGGTGTCTGGTTTGTGGATGCATTGATCCTGTTGTTGTAAGCGAATTCTGCTAAGGCAGTCGGGACACCCAGTCGTCCTGACGGTGTGATGTGTATAGCCTGAAAAACCCCTCCACCACTTGATTTGCCCTTTCTGATTGTCAATCAGTTTGCAGTTGGTAGGTGGTGGAGATTTTGGTTGAATGTCTAGCCTGGTGTACAGTTGTTTCAGGAACTTGGAGTTGAAGTTGGGGCCTTGATTGGACACAGTTTTGCTTGGTAAACCATGTAGCTTCCATACATAGTTGACAAAGAGATGGGCTACATCGTTGGCATCTGCTGTTCCATGTGTTGGTATAAAGTGGGCCATTTTAGTTAGCCTGTCAACTACTGTGAGGATGGTGTTGAAACCTTCTGACTCTGGGAGTCCCACTATTAGGTCATATGAGATTTCCTCCCAAGGACAGTTTGGTAGTTCTAATGGATTGAGTAGGCCTGGGGGTACCTGATTGCTGTGCTTGTTGCGTATACAGGTAGGGCAATGAGACATGAATAAATTGACAGTTTTTCTCAGCGACAGCCAGAGGTACTTCCTGCTGACCAGTTCCATTAGCCTGAACTGTGCTGGGTGGCCAGCGGATGGGGGATTGAGTCTTGATTCTAAGACCCACTTTCGAAGCTCTTTGTCCTTGGGCACATAGACTCTGTTCTTGTATAGTAGCAAACCATTCTCCCACTTCCAGTCCTTTACCTGTGTTGGGGTTTGGCATCTGGCTTCAAGTCTATGGAGATATCATAGGGTTGGTGAGGAGGCAACGAGGTGGTTTCAGTTTTGGCGAATACATCCTTGAACTCTGCTCAGTGTTCTGGTAGTTCTTCAGTGGTGGTGAGTTCAATATCAGGGGTTTGATTGAAGGCGATTCGGAAACCTTTTTCGAGGCAGTGCTCATGGCAGTATTTCGAGGGGAAGGACAGCAGTTTTTCCTTGAAATCAATTTGGGGGTTGTGCTTGTGTAACCATGACATTCCTAAGACCAGGTCATGGTGACCCATGTCTACTATAAAGCAGTCTAGGTCCTCCTGGTGGCCAAAGGTCTCCATGTGTATTGTACAGTATTCCTCCACCTTTCCAGACAAGATTTCCCTTCTGTCAATTACTTTCAGCTTTTGAGGTCTCTTGAGTTTTTTGGTGGTTAAATGGTATTCTTGAACAAGTTTTCAGTTTATGAAGACAGCGGAGGCCCCTGAATCTATCATGGCCCATCCATGAAAGGGTTTTGATGTATAAGTAGAAGTGTCGGAGGACTTAACAGGTGTGGCACAAAAGTAGAGATGGAGTTGTGATTCATTGCGTATGGACAGACATTCCAGGTTTGTATCTACACTGTTCGTTTCCACACATTTTAAGACTTCACCTAAGACCTTGCCTCTTTTCACATTCAGGCGTCATCTTTTAAAGTCTCATCATCACTTTCTGCTTCGATAGGCACCACACCTTCAAACCCAGATAGGTTTTGTTTGGGGGTAGGGCAGTTACAAGCCATATGACCTCTCCCACCGCAATTGTTGCAAACGAAAACTGTCTTTCCCTTGTTGGCGCTATCCAGATCCATTGGTCTGGGGCCTGTGCTTGGTTTGGGGGCTGGTGGTGCATAAGGCAGATTCGCAGGGGGACGATTGTCTTTTTTGATGGAATTGAAGGGCAGTTGGACTCGACTGGAGTTTCCGTCCCATTGTACTGTGGGAGTCATTATCCCTTTGGCGTTTCGTCCTATACTAACAATTTTTCCTTTTGTGACCCGTCTGTCGGTCCCAGTCATGTATACTCAGTCATTTGTGTTAAACCACTCCTGTTGGGTTTCGTTGCCTGATGCAACAGGAGGGTTAGATGACCAAGTTCCACTTCCTGAACTAGTAGATGGGGTTTTCTTGTCATACAGGCCAGCTTGCCTGTGATGCTGGTCAATAGTTAAAGTGCATTCCATCACCTGGGTATAGGTGGAGGTATTGGGTGTGAAGTTTTGATGTACCATACTTGTTTTGATTTCCTGCATGAGTCCATCATAGAACATGTCTCGGGGAGCTTCAGTATTATAGCCCAATACAACCGAGTAGGTTTGGAACTCTGTGAGGTAGTCTTGGACTGACTTGTGTCCTTGACGCAATTTTGGTAACTTCTGGTGATATTCTTCCTTCTGGTTGGCTACGCCATAATGTGTGTTGAACTCTGACCAGAACAGGGTTTCATCCTGCAGCCAAGGAACATTGGTGTTGTTGTTGACCTCTTGTTCCCAGTATGATTGGATCCAAGTTTGTGCAGTTCCTGTAAGATACAAGGATACAAAGGCAATCTTTTCATCAGCAGTAGCATTTGGAAATACTGTTCAAAGGTTCAGTTTGCAGGCTACTTTGAATTTGACAGTTTCATCATGCTTGGTTCCATCGTACTTGTCAGGTTTGTTAAGTTTGACACGGGTTTGAGTTCCTCCAGTGGCGGGGGCTCTGGGTTGTACAGGAGCAGGGGCTGCTGCTGGAGCTGCCTGTAGTGCCATAATGGTGGTACTGAGATTCTGTATTCCCATCATCAACAGCTGGTCTTGTTGGTTTAATTGATTGACCAAGTTCAAGATCATATTGGTAGTGATAGCATTGTTCATATTGAGAGTGTTTAGTACAGCAGCCAAATCTCCTGGTACAGAATGCCCCATATTTTCCAATCTGCTCGCATAACCATTCAACCTGTTCTTCTGAATTTACACTTCGCCATGCTGGGTCAGCAGCAACACCTGTAGGTGGAGGGTCCTGGCTGGGAGCTGTCATCTCGGTTTTTTCTTTTTTGGAAGATTTCTGAGTACTGAGGTGGGTGTAGGTTTTTTGTTTCAGGGTAGCCAGGTATGTGGGGGTCCCTTTGTTTAAGGCTGGGTATGGAGAATATGGGGGAGGAGAGGAAGCAAGTTCACAATAGTTCAATCCAGACCACAAACAGAATTCGTCGACACTAAGTCCATCGGAAAAAGGGTAAAAGTCTGTCAGAATATGTTCTATGTCCTGGATGTATAACCGCACACAACCAAGCCACTTGTCCCAGGACCAACTAAGCAATGGGTAGGACTGGTCCAATAAACTCCCTATTGCACGAGTCCCTCTCTCAAGGAGGTAGGTATCATGGAAGGAGAAGTACGGTCCCAGGGGCCTATAAGGCACTAGAGGTACTTAATCAGGGAACAGATCTGATGGGTACAAGTTATACTTGCTTATAACAATGATCGTGGAACCTGTTCCATAAAATAGGTCTTCTGGTGTCGCGACCCTCGTAAGAGTGGGAGACGATTGGTTCGTAGATTAGATTAGGTGACTATAGAAGACTAATCCTATGGATCGTTGTACGATCGAGACGTAGAGTACAGTGCGCAGCATGTAATTCCTGAGTGGGAAGCCAGCGTGGATGGCTTCCTGCACAAGCGTGAAGCCTACGATGTAGAGTTCGTCTGAGTGGACGACGAAGGTAGTGATGATGTTGGGATGCAACCACCAGGTCCGCCCATGGTTCACTACACAAGCTGGGAGCGCCCGCATACATGTTTTGTAAGAA
>WSLN01000321.1:0-17683 GCA_019677355.1 Ceratobasidium sp. 370
TTGTCATCGCTTAGTCACTCGCCACTCGCCACTAGATGCTAGGGTGTAAAGGTTGATGGCGAGTTGCTGACTAAGCCAGGTGCTTAGGTCACATGATCCACTAGGTGCTTTGTTTTGCTTCGGATAAAATGCGATAGATCGTGGGATAATTCTAGCTCTCCGTCACACTTATCTATAAGTCGTGACACGTAGACTGCCGTGCGTAGTATGAAGTTCCCGACTGGGAAGCCAGCGTGTACAGCTGCTCGTGCGAGCGTAAGGCCTACGATATAGGTTTTGTCCAAATGGGCAACGAAGGTAGCGATGACGCTGAAGTGATTAGTGTTGAAGGTGATTGACGGCTCCAGAGTGGCTACTGGAGTTCGGTGGCTTGGCACGTGGTTCGCCTCATAAGGGTTTAGTGACTCTAGTCGTGACTACTAGAGTCTCGTGGCTTTGCTTACGTTCTCACAAGAGGAGAGTTGACGAGGTAAAGCAAGCTGAGGTCTTCAGGCTTGCTTTCCTAGGTATATATACTGCTAGGTACATTGTCCATGCGTGAGGCAGTACATACATGAGTCAGAGAGAAAGGTGACTCATGGCTGTTGGTGTGGCAGCGTGAGTCAGAGAAGTCCGTAAAGCGAGCAGTGAGGAAAGTACAGAAAGAAGCCTGATTGGGCTTAAGTAAGGAGCGAGGCGGCACAATCAGTCAGGTGACCTAAAGGTCAGGAGTTTGACTCCAGTAGTGGGAGAAGTTGGGGCCCAGTAAAGAGGGGTCACGACATAGAAGCGAACATGCTATCTTCTGATTTTTGTATGTACTGCTTTACATTGTTTGACCAAAACACCCAATTGACGCACAATCGGTCGAACACAGTGCAGCCCCATTGATGGTTATGGGCAGATGAGGTGGCACGATGCAACCTTCTGATGGTCAGCTGCCGCCCTTGTCCCGCCAGCATATCGTTATCCCAACTCCACTTATCGGCTCTCTTTGAGAGCAAGTGGGTGGGGGGGTCTGGCCCTCTGTGCAAATCGCAGCCTCTATCACCAGCAATCAGTTAATGATATCCCTTGATGTGAACACACACTTCAACGGTCAGTTTTCTGAGGTTGCGTCGAGTGATGAAGGCCGTCCAGTGTTCCTGCGCGACCTCACCTTGCACACATGTCCCGAACAAGAATGGGAGGCTCCAGGTCAGTGGTACCCCCCCGCGCCTTGTCGTTATCAAGCACAGAAATGGAACAAGGTGAATCACATACCCATTTGATTCGCCCCAAATTCCTCCTCTATCACTGATTCCCCACTCCTCATCACCAGCTGCGGTTTCAACTTCCCAAGTCGGCCGCACTCTTCCCAAGTCATGCGCAAGACGTTAGGTGGGTGGCATGTGTGCTGGGTTCGTTTGTCCACGGCTTGTCAGTCATCATCATCAGTTTGAGGTTCCTGGAACATAAGCCCCTGAGTGGCAAGCCCTGCGCGAGCAGAACCCGTGAGGGTTGCTGGCTCACACAGTCTGTGGATCCCAGTCAGGGGATGCCCACAGGAGCACCAAGTGCACTCACCTTCAGGTACTCTGCATCGTCAACGTGCGCTGCCCCCCCCCTCCATCTCGGTGCTGAACATATCGCGTCCCTTGACTTGACAAGGCGGTCGGACCACCCCCAGCGATCTTAACAGCATGCTGAGCGCCACCCATGCTGAGGGTGAGCAGCCCAACCTGTCTCTGCGCTTGAGGCGCACACACCCATTAGCGCTACATGTCCATGAAGACAGAGTGGCTGTGGTGTGTGTCTGAGAGCACAGAGAAACCCATGAAGACTCTGTTGAGAGCACACACAGGCCCGCGATACCGATCTCTGTGCTCAATGAGCACACACCCGTCAGCGCTACATGTCTGTGAAGACAGAGGAGCCATGGTGTATGTCCGAGAGCACAGAGAAACCCATGAAAACTCTGTCGAGTCTACATGGGCCTCACGAGATGACATGTCATGGCCGACCTGGACACGTAAGGCACTGCCAGTCGAGTGGTACCCATGAAGGTGGCCACACCTGACACCCATGCGCTCTGACGAGAGCACACACAGGTTGGCTGTGCCCCACATGACCAAGGACAGATGATGTGGCATTTTCACCGTCAACAATCAACAATCAAACTACCCCCCTGCCCAGAGAGCAAGTTGGGCAGTGCCCATGAAGGCGGTGCGCCCAACACCAGTGAGTCCCCGTCAGGAGAGCCCCACCAGGCTGCCTTGGCAAACCAGAGGGGGGGGGAGCTGGTCACAGTCGTGGCTGTGGTTGTGGTTGGGAAGAAAGAGTCTGCTTCCGGATCAACACACCGGATGGCCTATATAAACAAACATCATGTGACGCTTCTGTGGGTAGTTTCTGTGGGTATCCACATGATTGCCGCAATCACCACACAGCGCATCATGATTGATAAGCGATCGCGATGCGTGCCACTCAGGGATCGCTTGCATTGACACCAGCAGGTATTATTCTGCACAGTCAAATCCTGTCACAATAGACTTTGCCCATGCTTTTGCTGGTGTACAGATAATGAACCATGTATGCATCTTTTGGATGACAAACAACATTCATGAAGTCTTTCACTGTGCCCGAGCCAGTGGATATGCTCCTCGAGTGCTAGAGGTGTATGACAAGCTCGACTGCCTGATTGATCCTAACGACGTCCCGACCAAGCTGACTGGAGCAGTCGTATATGTGACCTGTACTCTGGAGAAAATGCTCATCAAAAACGAAAAATACTCTGGCAGACGGCAATGGCAGGCTTATGCCAACATTGTCAAGGGCAAGATTATGGACATCTTGGCTGATGTGCCACTGGCCACCCTGGGTGTAAATCGCAGGCCTGCATTGGAGGAACACAGTCTGGATGTTCAACAAGCGAAGCGACGTGTGCCTGCCACCTAGATTTTTGGCATTGTGTATATTACCCATACCGTCTTATAGTATATCTGCTCGAAATATTGTGTACTGTCTTTACTTAATAAATTTTAACAACACCTGTAACATAAGTCCACAGGGCGAATGTCTGAGAAAGCCTGCTGTTGCTGAAGGTGAAGATTTAGAATGAAATAAGTAGCATTATATTGTAATGTGCGCAGAAAACAAGGTGAAGAAAAAAAGTATGAAAAAAACGACTGGGTGGTGACATCACCATGTTGTTACACCTGGGATCCCATCCTCGACCGTTTCGTCACACCAGTGTCCTCCAGCGAATCCTCCTCTTTCTGAGTCCACTGCTTGCTAGACCTGACCTAGAGCCAGTCTCGTGTCAGGCGCACCACCTAGAGGTGAGGCTATGGACGAATCGCAGGCTTACCTTTCACTTCCCCCCACCCATCACCTCTTGCTCCGCCGCCTGCCTCTGCAGCATCAACTCCTTGATGGAGAGTCCTTTGGCTGGTGCTACAGGGAGGATGTTAGCATCAGGATGCCGAGACGCGCTTGTTCGTATGGAGTGCACCTGTGCCCAGCGTCCCATTGTGTGCCCCATTGGTGGGGTTGGCCACCCTTATGATTGCCTTGCGTACAAGTTCCGGCATGTGGGATCGGTCGATGGTGGGTGGGAGATGATGGGTTGCCTTCTCTGGCGCTCCAACCAGCCTTATATAACCTGCGTCAGGGTCTAATTTGCACCAGCTCCAAATGCTGAGAACTGGACCATAATGAAGGCCACGGCGACCTCTGCAGTTGTTGATGACAGCTCTTAGACCAGCATGCCAATGTATTGTTAGGACCAGTTGGAAAGGATGGATGTCAGGCTCTGAGTGTGGAACTAGAAGCCGTGGTGTTGCAAGAAGGAGAGGGCTCAGGGGTTCTTTGTCTGAATAAGGCTGGTGGCAGAGGCTATGCTTGAGGGCCTGGCCCTGAGAGGCATATATACATGGCATTGTGCAACACTCGGGTCATTTTGTCCCACCGATTGCACTATGTTACTATGAATACCTCTAGGCCGCACATCAACATCCTCTTGTTGGTCGAGCTCTTGTCAAACATCATGTCCCAATGCACGGTCGATTCCCTGTGTAGCCTGGCCATTGTCTGCTGCAGCTTGAACAAGCTCACCACCCCAATGATCTGGTATTGCCTGGTCAGACTGGAGAACCTGCTTGGGGTACTTGACGACTCTCTGTTGGCAGCATCCGGCCCTGGAGCCGTGTGGGAAACCCAGGTGAGAAATCCAGCATCTAACCACTCATCTATGCCAGCTGAACTCCTCAAAGATACCTGCCTTGCATAGCCTCAACCCCTCCCACATCGACCAATTTTTGGACCGAGCCAGCTGCATTTGGGTCTTGCACCTGAGCCTCAAGGTGGCTGGCACGATTCCTTGGAGCGGACTGGAACGCCTGTGAGGGCTGTTTGATTGTGACAACTGGCGGACTTTGCTCCCTCACGTCCATGAGGTCTACCTTTCATGTGGGGCAATGCCAATCGCCCCCCCCCAAGTTCGATCACCTTTGCCTTGACAACCTGTGTATTGGGCTGTTGCTCAGGCGATTGCACATGGAGCCCATGTCAAGTTACATGTGCCCCACCGTGCACGTGGGAGACACAGTGAATGTGCTGAACGCTCTGTGGGAAAGCCAAATGCCCTTGGAGTCTCTTGAGTTGTTTCCTGCGGGAGCCGTTGTGGACGTCGCGCTGAGGAGACAGGTGTTGCAGGCACTCTTGCCTGTCGTGCATGCTCTGACAACACTCACGATTTCGGAATGGTGTCTATCACTGGAAGCGGTCACCGAGCTCGCGTCACTCAACCTGACCAATCTTGACATCTGGGGATCAAAACACCACCATCCAATGGCTCTATGGTGGCTCTCCACACTCCGACTGCAGAACACATCGTTTCCCAACCTGGAAAGACTATCGTTGAACTGCACACAGTTGCAGGAAACTGTCTGGATACTGTCGACTCCCCACATCCTTGCATGTGTGCCGCCCCTGCGGGTTTCAATCCTCGACGACATGTTCAAAATTGACATTGAGGATGAGGACATGTCTGAACAGGGTTACACGGCACACCTCTTCCAGTGCATCTCTGCCAGAGGATCCAACACCCTGCACCATCTGAGCATGATATTCAAGTGGGACCCCTCAGCCCGCCCCCTCCAACTGGAACCCAAGTGGATCGTGCTCCTGGGCCAGCTGAGCCTTCATTCGTTGCAGCTCTACAGCACCCGCATCGTGCCAGCCGCTGGGTTCGAAGTGTTCTACAACCTGGCCTTGCTGAGCTGGCAGTCGCTGCGCCACTTGTCCATGATTGACCAACCACTCCACTCCCAAGATCTGGTAGCTCTGGCTGAGTTCCTGGACCTCTGTCACATAGGCGTGCATGTCACCCAGTTGCTAGGCGAGGAAGTCGACATTCACGTGAGGGAGTGTGTACCCTTCACACACCCACTTGAGCTGAACAGTCAGTTCTACCTTCGACCCTCCGTCAATTCCAGACGCACAGCGTCTATTATCAAGTGAGTAGTATTGTGCATTCAGTTGTTGCACTGCTAACGGTCTTGTAGGCACTTTAAGACTGCTAACAGTCTTGTAGGCTCTTTACGACTCTTTGCCCAAGGGGTGTTTGCTTCAGGATGGTGGACCGAACGCTCCAATGGTCGAATTCTGATGATGTTCATGACAGCACATGGGTTAGCCAGTTGAAGCTGGAACTTGCTGAGGGCACTGGACGTCCTGCCTGCTTGTGTGACAGTGATTTGTGCTCGTTCAATTTACCTTCAATTAGCATATCTCATGCACAGTGCCCAAAGATTGAATGGACCTGTGGGTAATGGGTTTTTGTTTATATATTTTTTATTGTTTCTCTCTCAAATTTAATTAAAAATAAAAATTGAACTTAACATCTGGTCAAGGCAAGCCTTTATCTTGCCGGCATCAAATACTGGAGAAACAGAAAGACAAGACGTACAAAGAAGGTATTACATGAGTGTGCATGAAACATTTCGCAGCTGCACATGGAAAACAAGGGGTGCATAGGCGTGTACAACTACACCAGATCTCCAAGACAATCTAGGAGACGGATATGCCGTGGGAGTCTGTCCCAGAGGAGAGCTGGTTGGAAAGGGTGGATCACACAATGCGATGCCACAGAGTTGCCAGAGTACAGGTGGACTGGTGGCCTCTGCGCCAATGGGTTTCAGTAGTGACGTGATTAAGGCTCTGACCACTGAGATCAAAACCAGAGTGGAGACAGGCGCCCACCACACTCAAAGCAAATGCGCATGATGTGCAATTGACAGTGTGCTCCCAGAGTGTGTAGCTTGTATACCACTGCACAGGGACTGATGCAGTGTTGCAGAGACACACAGGTCACAAGTCCCATGCCACCTGGTGCGAGGCACTCCCCAACTTGTCGCTGATAACAAAACAACTGGTCGTGACAGCAGGCTCGTTGGGCCACGTGAGACTTGAGCCCATGAACATGAGAAGTGTGATTGATCTTAATATTTCAAGGGGGGGACAGGCAGCACAACTATGGAAAAACAACAAAATTGAAGAAAATAAAACGGGATAATCGACGACCAGTGGGCGCCTGCAGTGGAACTGTTACTCAGAAATACGTTATTATACACTAAAACGATAATAGTTCAAGATATGAAGAGTCACCAGAATGACCATCAATATGGCGGCTCCGTCACCTCACACGACTCTTCCCGCCCACATGCACAGCTTGGTCCACCATGGGTGCCAGTGCGTTGTGTGGGAGCACCAGGCTGCAGCACTGCAGGCAAAGGAGGACATGACAGGCCTGCTGGTGCCAGTTGCAGTGTGACAACTGCACCAGGTGGCCAGGACGATGACTCGACCCCAGGAACACACGGCAAGTTGGCCGACAGAGGCATGGGAGGCGGCATTGTTGATGCATCGTGTGTGACTGGTGCTGGGTGCACCACAGCTGGGGTGACCGAGCTACTGCCAGGTCCAGGATGCACCTGTTGGGTGTCCGGCGTGCTTGACGATTGGGCAGGAGGCAGAATGGCAGACCGTGAAGACGGTGCCACTTGAGGTTGCGCTCGGGGGGACTGGGTTCGCTGGCAGAAGAGGTGGTGCCAGGGGCGGTGGGAGGGTGGGGAGCGCAATAGGCGCTTGCGCAGTCAGCAGCAACACAATTGCCGAACTGGCTTGGGGACGATCGACATCCATGCCCACCTCGCTGTGGGTGTCAATGTCCGAGCCAAGCTTGTCCACCAGTGGCGCCTCAGGTGCAGTGGGTCATGCTGCCAGCGCTGTCTGAATGGATGGGCCAGCTGGGGGCGCAACAGCTGTGGCAGCTCTGCGCGACCTGACGCTCTGGCCTCCTCCTCCCGGTGCTGGTGCCCCAACCCTTGTCATGCCGCAACCCTGCTGTCGACATGCACCCCCACGTGCTGCGATCAGCCCAGGGCCAGAGTGTGAGCGCCTCCATCAGGAAAAACCAAAATTCTTCTGTAGAGCCACAAACTGCACCCGTGCTACACTGTGCTACAGAGGACTACATAGTGCAACATAGTAGGTGGTCAGTTTACGTAGCCCTATGTATTTAGCACATAGCTACAGTAGCTTTCTGTACGAAAATGGAATATACAGGATTCTATGTAATTAGGCATTGACTACGTAGCACTACATGGCAAGTTATGCTTATGGACCTTGAATATTTCATATGTAATGTTATTTAGGGCCGGCCCACTGTACTTGCACCCCAGGACTTACAATGTTATGCAGAGTGTCAGTGCTTATGTAATCAAGGGCTTGTATACAATGTTCATGATACCCACCCTCAACATCAACCACCACGCCACTTTGGCTGGCGGCACTGCCAACACAGGTAAGCCCCGTGTGCCCAGCGCCGTTACCCCCACTACTAACTGCCCCCGCATGCCGTTCCGCACTGATCGCTCAAGCATGGCAGCTGTGACCCAGGTAAGACCCTCCCTGTTCCGCTGTTTCATCCCCGCCACTCACTTCGCCCGTCCTGCCATCCGCCTCGCTCAGCCTCATCCTGGCACGCACACGCCACCTCGCTCACCTGCCCTCGCACTCGTACACCACACCTGCCCTCGCCTGCCCGCCTGTTGGCTTGCCCAGCCTCACTCACCTTGACGCACCCACGCCGCCTCACTCGCCCGCCCTCGCCCACCCTCACTCGCCCGCCCCCTCGCCCACGCTCGCTCACCCACCATCACTCGCCCACCCATGCTCGCTCACCCACCCTTGCCCGCCCTCGCTTGCCCGCCCTAGCTCACCCTCGCCCACCCTCGCCCACCCTCGCCCACCCTCGCTCGCCCACCCTCATGTCGCGATATACTCTTTCTAGTCTAGTGGTTGTCTCTTAAGCGGTGGCTCTCTATCGTTCTCAGGTGTCTGGTCGTCGTCTGTGACGTTCTGTGTGTTGTATTCTAGTGGCTACATAGTACACTGTGGTGGTGGACGAGATACAGCAAACTGAGGGCCTCAGATTGCTTTCCTCGTTCTTATATACATGTAGATACTCTGAGTCATTACATCTGCAGTCCGCAGCATGCCTTGCTGCACACTAATTGGTCAATTGGCGGTCACCTGACCTTGGCACTTATGGCTCATCAGGTGATCTTGTTGTTTGTTGTTCAGTCACGTGACCTGTGACGAAACAACTCCTGATATTGTCTATGAGGTACCTTATACACATGGTGAGGTATTAGGTAACTCGCCCTTAGGTGTTTTTGCGGCTCCGAATCTTATAGGAGCTGCTCTTTATCCTAGGGTCATGTGACATGCTTAGTCAGCACTTAGTCACTCGCCCCTCGCCCCCAGTTACAAGGCTGTAAAGTTGTGGGGGCGACTTGCTGACTAAGCTGGGCGCTTAGGTCACATGACCCGTTAAGCACTTCGTTCTTCTTCGGATAAAATCCAATAAATCGTAGAATAATTCTGGCTATCCATCATGCTTATTCATAAGTCATGACATCATTCCCCCCTTCCTGGGTCATCGCTTCCAGTGACAAAAGCTGGGAACAGGGAATACATTTCTAAGGGAAGACAAAAAAGGGTTTATCACCTGACACAATCCACTCCACATTCTTCGCCAGCCAAGTGTCCCCCTCCGGTCCTTCAATATCCGACCAGCAATGGGTTATCGCACTACAGCTGTTACCCAGGATGACAGTGGGGTGCACCATCACCTGTTTGGGCTTTTTATACTTCCCAGTGAAGTCTGCCTGCCATTGGCTCAGCACCTTCAGGGTGTACTTTCCGGACATGGGGACCATATCGTCCAGGATCCACACGTCGGCCTTTTCCAATAAGGCCTCGACATTCCAGCTCCCACACATCTGGCTGTGGGGGCCTTTCGACCGGGCCCAGGCAGTCTTCCCGGTGCTGGTCTCCCCTTCAATCACCAGGATTTGGTGGCGCATCCCTTGCCCCTTCTCCAGTACCTCCCTGGTGAACCACTCGTTCGCTTGGTCAATATGCTCCCAGTCCTCCTGGGTGGGGAGGTCGACCAGGATGGCCTCTTCCAGGCCCTGGCTTTCCAGGTAGGTGTATTCGGCGTATGCTCGCACCGAGTTCCACGCCATTGTCATCGCCAAGGGGCAGAGCCTCTTGAAGGCCCCATAGTACTCCTCCCGGGTCTCCGCCGAGACGATCTCCGTCCTGTCCTCCAGGTCTGCTACCATGCGTGACCTCTTACGTCCCCCCCTTGCCTCCCCTGTCAGTTCCTCCATGTCCTCCCTGGTCAGCTCCCCTGCCATCAGGTTGTTGACCTCCTCTCCATGTTCGCCCACTGCCTTCCATAGGTAGTCGAAGGTGGTCATCGCAGGTATCCCTCCCCTGTCCAACCGAAGTCCTTTCGGTGTGATATTCAGGTGGTTTCCCTCCCAGTCCCAGAATCGGGGGTTGGCGGTGTTCCAGCCTTTGTTGTGATTTTCACTCAGGGTCAGGGCGTGGATGTGGAGGGGACGTTCGGGGTCGTATCCATCAGCGTCGGGGTCGTGGTGCTCGACGACGGCTAGTGTGCGCCAGTGATTGGGCCTGGTCTGGCAGAACAGCTTGGCCCTATGGACGAGGTCCTTTGGGGACTCGTCCCACAGGGCACTCCAGGTGAGGAGCACGGTGCGGGTAGAGACATGGAAGATGGCGGCCATAATAGTGAGTAGGACAGGGCTGGTCGCAGTGGAGGGGGATAAAGTGGGAGGCGTCTTCTCACATCCCCGGTTATATACCTTTTGTTTATTGTCTTGGTCACCTGATCTGTGATGACACATCTCCGAGGGGTGCCCTCCCTTCGTTCGTCATCGTCGCCTGATCCTTGCCAAGGCTCGGGGCGACTTCCTCCTCAACTACGGTCAGTGCCCCCTCTCCGACCCCTCCAGTGGGACGAGATTGAGGAGGGTGTCACATGACTCTGGTTTGTTATGATTGCAGCTGTTAGCCACGGGTCACGTGACCTGTGTGGTTGTACTTATACCCATGCGGATCCGTCGGTGAGGCTCATTCCTCAACCACCATGCGTCTTATAACCCTTAACTATGACTCCTCAAAGTGTATGTGCCTTTTCCCAGACAATGCTCACGGCGTTTGTTGTGGCCATTGCGAGGCAGTTTGTTTTGCCGCACTCGAAGACTTTGAGTGTGGTGTTGGGAGCGACGACGGGCTGTGGGTGTTCCATGGCAACCAGAGTATGTGGCCTCCTTTCTGTTTGCCGCTTTGTAATGTTGACCCTTTTGCAGGCTGGGAGATCCCGGAATTTGAGAAGCCAAAGCCTTCCCTTGGCGTGTGGGGCGTAAATGCCACGGCTTCCTCGTTGCATGATGGGACCATGGATCGGACAGGCTTTGGGATCTTTCAGAACCCAGCGACCCTAGCTGGCTACCTTCACGAAATGGGGGAGGGGGTCCCCTGGTTGACACCTGTGGAGAACCAGCATGAGATTGAGAAGGCGCAGCGACTCCCTCAACGTGGGAGCGAGAGTTTGTGTGAGAAGGGTAAGGGTCATGCCCACCCTTATGCGCAGGAGGGGAGAAGGGGTCGGAAGTAGGGTTCCTGGTGTATATATATCTTCGTCTTGTGCTGGGAACTCGTCGTCCCATCTCCCCTCTTATCGTTCAATCTATCATGTGTCCTCCAGGCCCTATTCTTTTCATAAACGATGCCATGATGAGGATGTTTCCCTGTCGGACCATCGAGGGGTGGGTCCTTGACCAGGAGGAGGACAGCCCTTGCGACCATACGCTGTTGGTGTAGTCCGAACTTAATTCGTATGGTCGCCGGTATGTGGGAGGATACCCACCACGATCATTTCAAGGTCGTACCCCCTCCTTCCCCCTTGGGGAGGGTGGAAGCCCCTTTGGGTCGTGTCGTCCCCATATGTCCGAGCAGTGCGTATTATCGTTTTGTCACAGGGTCTTGTAATAGCTGATTGACCCTCTTTGTTCTTAGAAAGGGCTCGGATATTTTTAAGGTAGAGGGGGGATTTCTGTGCGCTGTATACCGTATGTGGTAGTTAGACAAGAATAGATTTGATTTGGCATAGTACAGTGCGCGCATAAGGGTTTGTCTAAGGGAAGGGTGGCTCAGCCTTTATCCCCTTAGCTTCCATTTCCTTTATCTCTTCCTCGATCCGTCGCAGCTCCTCATCGAGCCCTGGATTGTTCATAAGATCTTCGTATCCATGGAGACTTGGTGGCGGGTCTTCTGTGAGCTTGAGGGATTCCATGCTTCGTCCTAGGTTCTCAGCCCCCTGGAGACCCCTGGTACACAGGGACAGCCACGAGTCGAAGTCTTCCTGGGTTGCCCCTTTGGTGGAGATTAGTTCGTACATGAGGGGGTTGCTTACTTTGTCGAGCGGTCCCCAGTAATGGCTGGGAGTTGCGCTGACGATCCTGTCTACTCGCTCCCAGACTTGTCTGCTGATTTCGGTTGCATTGGGGGTTTCTATCTTGCTTGATGACCCTGACCATGCCTCGTTCTCCTTTGCTCGGCGTCTTTTGGCGTTGACGACAGCGTCGACCGTGGGTCCTACCAGGTTGCCAATTATGTAGAAGGGGGTTTGTCTTATTGTGGGTCTAGTTTTGGGTGGCTTGGTGGTACACCATTCCAAGGGTCCCTTCTTCTGATCATAGTATGTCTTGTCGCCTATCCAGTTGTGGATGAATCGCCTCTCTCGTGGAATGTAGTCTAGGTTAGCCCCTGGCAGAAGTCGGTCAGTGTACTCTTGGGCGTCCTCCAGCTCCATTATCCTGGGTTTCAGGGGTGCTGCAGGGTTGAAGGCCCAGGTGCAGAAGGAGGATTGGGGGCGCATGCCGGTCAGTAAGGGGTGTGGAGGTCAGGATGAGGAGGAAACTTGTCCCCCTCTATTCCGACCCCCCCTTTTTATACCCCTTTACTGACTCACGTCGGCACCTGCGTTTGCCGGGCCAGTCACCCCCCTCTGCAGGCATTGGCACATCGGGGAAGCGCCGGCACAAGTCCTCCAGCAAGTCATTCTTACTGCGGAACTTCACTGCCCTCTCCATCATGTCCTCGATTGGGTCATAACCCTTCCACCTGACTTGGTAATACAGGGTCTTCTTCCGCCATTCCCAGGCCATGATGTGGTCCACTTCGTATTCCGCCTCCCCCTCCTCCGTGACAATCGGTGGAGGTTTAGCTTGTCTCCGCCCGAAGTCTTCATCAGGTTTGTAGGGTGACAGAAGGTTCACATGGAATACATTGTGAACCTTGATGGTCTTTGGTAGATCCAGCCTGTAAGCGTGGGTCAATATTACTTCCGTTATCGCGAAGGGCCCTCCCTTCCTGTTATCTAGCTTCTTCAAAGGTCTCGTGGTTCTGAGGTTCGATAGCAACAGCCAGACTTTGTCCCCCACCTTGAAAGGCTCCAGGTTCTCTGGTTGGCCCTGGTGCAGTTCCAAGGCAGCTTGGACCTTGTCCCAGATCTTCTCCATCCTTTCCTTTGTTGCTTTGGCAGCCGGGACCCCCCCTGGGTTTCTGTTCTCGGCCTTGGGAGGTAGCCACTTCGGGCTCCTTCCGTACACTGCTTCGAAGGCGCTGAGGCCTGTCGAAGGGTTCTTATGGTTGTTATGGCAAAACTCTGCCATAGGCAGCCATCCTACCCAGTCGTCCTGTTGGTAATTACAGAAGGTTCTCAGGAATCCTTCTACCCACTGGTTTGTTCTCTCGGCTAGGCCGTCTGTCTCTGGGTGATAGGCTGTTGAGAAGCGGGGCTCGATCCCTAGTTTCTTATACAGGGCCTTGAGGAACTGAGTGTTGAAAGTGGTTCCCCTGTCAGATACAGTTGTTTTTGGTAACCCATGGATCTTCCATATGTGACCGATGAATATGTCAGCAAGCTCCTCCACGTTTGTGGACTCTAGAATGGGGACGAAGTGTGCCTGCTTTGAGAACTGATCTATCACAGTCAGGATACTATCAAAGCCTGGGGATACTGGTAGTTTCACGATGAAATTATAAGCGATGTCCTCCCACGGGCCCTGTGGCACTGGTAGGGGCAGTAAGGGCACGGGATTCTTATGCCCCTTCGCCCTCTGACAGATTTTGCAGGAATCGACGTAGTTGTTGACTTGTGCAGTCATGCCTGGCCAATAGTAATCCTTAGATAGCAACTCCTGGGTTCTCTTTCTGCCCTGGTGTCCTGCCATTGGGGTGTCATGGTAGGTCCCCAGGATTCTCAATCTAAGCTCCTTGTCGTCGGGGACATAGATCCGATTATTGTATTGTAGTAGGCCTTCTTCCATACTATAGCTATGGAATTGCTTCCTGACAGACGGGGGCAGATTCTCCTTTCCTTCTGTGCTTCTTCGGAGGGTCTCTAGGGACTCGTCTCCCTCCTGTGATCTTCTTAGTTCTTCCTTGGTTACCGGCTGTACCATGGCCCGGAAGCCAATAAACCTTTCCGATGGGATCATCACCTGTGGAGCGACAGGGACATCGGCATGGTCGTGTCTTCTGGACAGGAAGTCAGGCTTGTCTGACATTTTTCCCAGGCGGAATACTATCTGGAAATTGAAGGAACTAAGGAGGGTGTGCCATCGGGCGTGCCTCCTGTTCCAAACTCGCTCCTTATCCCAATACTGTAGGTTCCTATGGTCAGTGTAGACCGTGACTGGGATCTCTGTCCCCTCCAGGAACAGTCTCCAATGCTCCAGGGATCGTATGATAGCTAGCAGTTCCTTATCGTGTGTGTCGTAGTTCCTCTGCGGTGGGGTGTAGCTCTCGGAAAGGAAGGCGATAGGGTGCAATTTCCCCTCTTCATTTTTCTGGCTAAGGATAGCTCCCATCACGACCCCCGAGGTGTCTGTTTCTAAGAAGTATGGCTTCTTTGGGTCTGGGTGAATTAGGACCAGTTCCTTCGTTATCTCCTCCTTTATCTTCTGGAACGCCTCTTGTTGCTTCTCTTCCCATTCCCATTTCTTGTCCTTTTGCGTGAGTTCCATCAAAGGTTTTGCGATGGCACTGAAGTTCTTCACAAATCTTCTATAGAAATTTGCGAACCCTAGGAACGACTGTACTTGTTTGACGGTGGTTGGGGGTGGCCATTCCACTATGGCTTTCACCTTTTCCTTTTCCATTGATAGGCCTTCCGGGGTGATTGTTATTCTGATGAAGGAAGTTGATGTAACCCTGAAGCGGCATTTGTGTGGCTTAAGGAACAGATGGTGCTTCCTTAGTCTGGACAGCACTTCCCTTACGTGGTTATCGTGTTCCTCAGGTCTCTCAGAGTAGACTAATATGTTGTCCATGTAGACTACCATCGTCACGTCGATGAGATCATGGAAGATTTCGTTCATGAACCATTGAAAGGTGGCGGGCCCGTTCTTTACCCCAAAGGGCATGACGAGATATTCGAAGAGGCCTTCCTTTGTGCGGAAAGCTGTCTTCCACTCATCACCTTCCTTGATTTGTATATTATTGAAACCCAATCTGATGTCCATTTTTGTGAAGATCTTAGCGTCCTTCAGCTTCTCCATTAGATCAGCTTGGATTGGCATGGGAAACTGATTGGGCTTGGTGATTGCGTTCAGTTTCCGGTAATCTACTACTAGTCGGAGTCCTCCATCCGCTTTCTTTACGTAGAAACACAGAGAAGCGATGGGTGAATGGCTCGGCCTAATCTTTCCGTCCTTCAACTCCTTATCCAGGTATTCCTTTAAGGCTGTGGATTCGGCTGGAGACATTGGGTATGTCTTGGCCGGTCTAGGTAGTTCAGCGTCGTCGACGAATTCTATGGAACAATCGAAGTCCCTGTGTTCCGGTAACTCGCTGAATCCCTCCTCTTGGAATAGGTCCTCAAAGTCGTGGAATTCTTCAGGGACTCCTTCCAGTAACTCCCCAGCCCTTCCCTTGTACGATATAGTGAAGTTCTTCCAATCTATTATTGGTTCAGCCTTCTCAAGCCAGTCTTGTCCTAGTATGATGTCTATGTCTCCGAGTTCCATGACATAGCACATGCATTTGAAAGGTCTTCCTTCTACGGTGATGGTCATTCTGACCCTTTCCTTGATAGCTTCTTTTAACTCCTTTCCGTTTATTCTGATAACAGATCTCTTTATCTGCAGTACCTCATCCAGGAACCTGCTCCGTGAGACGTACTGTGGGTCGACAAAGTTCTTGGATGATCCAGAGTCGATGAGGGTTCTAGCTCTTTCCATGGTTCCCCCGACCGTCATGTATATTGTTGAGCAGTGATTTGATTTCTTGAGGTAATATACATTCAGGTCCGGGGGTGATTGCTGACCTTCGCACATGGGGGTCAAAGGTCTCTCTAGTTTTCCGACTCGACCATCCAATCTTCTCCTTGGCCTCCAGGATCCTGTCCTGCTCAGCCCTGGACTGTGGCCTTCCTCTCGTAGGTCCATTGGCCCCTACAGTCCTTGATCATGTGGCCCGGCTTCCCACACTTAAGACACAGGTTCAACCTTCTGCGTCGTTGCTTCTCTTCTTCCCGGATGTGTACCAGGGGCTTATTCTTCTGAGCCCCTGAGCTGCCAACCAAGCCTGCCTTGGCTTCCGTTGGTTTGGATGATTCTTCTACCTTACCAGCTTTTCCTGTTAGTCGTTCGCTCGCGAACAACATGTCGTCTGCTCAGCATGCTGCCTTGATCCAATCCTCCGGGTCCACCTGTTAAGTTCTTCTTCCCTGAACATGGCCTGCCTTTTCAGCTTGTTCTTGACCCCTGACTTTAGCCTGTCTTTGTACTTGTCAATCAGAGCTTCCTCATTCCAATTTACTTCTTGGATCAGAAGGTGGAACTGACTAGTGTAGTGCAGGGCACTCCTTGTTTGTTTCAAGTCCTTGAGTTCCCTGAGGGCCCAGTCCTTCTTGACGGGGTCCGCGAAACTGTTCAAGAAGCCCTCCTTAAAGGTCTCCCAGGATTGGAAGAGTTCATGGGATTCTTTGTTTGCAAACCTCCTGATCAAGGGTTGAGCCCAATTTGCCACTTCCCCAGGGGCCATATTCATGAGCATGTTGGAGATCTTCCGATTGTCGTCGAAGGTCCCTTCGTCGTAATCCTGGAAGTACATACTCATTTTCTCGAGGTAGGCCTCTGCTTCTTTGCCTTTCTTCCCGTTAAAGGGATCAGGTCGTTTAGCCCGGGCTTCCTTCGGAATATTGACACTGGGCTTCTGTGCTTTGGTGGTATCCTTTTTGGGCTTTGGGACCTGCTCAGGTTCACTCTCAGGGTCGGAATCTCCCTCTTTCTGCAGAAAGGGGGTGGACTCCCTTTGGAATGATTGTTGGCAAAAGGGTGTGGGAGACCTCCGTTCCTCATCGTTTTCCCTTTGTCGAGAGATTTCATTCAGTAGGTCGGTAGTCCTTGTTTCAACGGCTTGGCCGATTTGTTTGACAGTTTTGAGGCGATCATTTTGGTCCCTTAATAGCATGTTGATCTCCTTAAATCCTGTTTCTAGCCGTTGAACTATCTTGAGGATCTGTTTGCTTGTCTGCCTTCCTCTGTCGGTGTGTCTGGCTGCTTTGTAGCCATTTTCGGCACCATTGTAGCTGTCTGTCCTAATTCTTTCTATCTGCCTCCCCTGTTCCTGGATCAGCCCCTCTGCCCTTAGTGCGGGGACGTATCCCACTTGGACCTCCTCTGCCATACGGCTTTGGAGTCTCTCTTGACCCTGCCTTAGTGCTTCTGCCATGACCCGGATTGGGGTTTCTCATGGCGGAGAAGGCAGTGCCTGGGGGCCTCCTGGAGGTGCTTCAATAGGCGGTGGTGTGTGTGAGGGTACTGGTGGCGGAGGTGGTGGTGGTCGAGCCAGAAGTGTGCCTTGGTGGTTGATGATTCGGGTCATCTCCTCCACCTCATCAAAGGACTCGCCACCAGCTGAGCTGGTTGCTGTGGATAGCAGGTGGTGAGTCCTTGGGGGGACCTGTGTTTGGTCTATGCTATCCTCTGAGGGAACTCCGGTGACGTCTACCATTGTGGGGAAGGTAGACCTCCTTCGTGGAGCCGGTTCTGTCACTGGTGGCTGGCTGGGTAAGGCTCCTGGCATGGGTAAGGTTGTGTTAGCTGGCTGGTTTTCTGCTTCCTCTACTATAGGTACTCTCAGGCTCTCGGTTAGAGGCTCTGCTCATCGACCGAGTAGTCCATCTGGATCCCGCTGGTTGGGACATTGTGCTAGCCACCGGTTAAGTGTGAAGTTTGCTTTATAATGTCGCGATGTACTCTTTCTAGTCTAGTGG
>WSLN01000322.1:0-10089 GCA_019677355.1 Ceratobasidium sp. 370
ATGTGGCAGTGTCCAAGGTGTCTGCTACACTCGGATCTTCCCTAATAGGTGTCACGTTTCGCCCCAAAGCTAATACTAAGATGAAGGCTTTTATCGTCGCCGCCGCCCTTGCTCCCTCGGTCTCCACCGTAGTCAGTCGTACCTTCACGGTTTACAACGATTGCCCATTCACCATTTGGCCCGCAGTATTTGTAAGTTCCAAATGCGCTTTGGGGGAAATGTACTAGGAACGACTCGCACTCTAACCATAGACGGACCTCAATGTCGGTTCGGCGGTTCCTTTCATTGAGCCCGACTGGGAGGCTGCTGCATATACAAATCGAATGCTTATCATTCCTGAAAACCGGGAGGCGGGCCGTATCTGAGTTAGTTTGGCACTGTAATTTTGGCATAATATATCTGAGTTCACAACCAACTACCAAAGGGTCGCCGCAACTGCAGCTTCTCAACAAACCTAGATCCCCACTCTTGCACTGACGACAGCCGCAACGGTGGGCTGCAGCGTGACCCGCACACTGGTACTGGCGTACCACCGGCTACCGTTGCCGGGTGATGCCTCAACGCGACGAAAACCGAGGTTTCAATGATGGTAACTGCCCGTGTTTGACGCATATATGGAAACACGTTGGGCGTAAAACAATAAAACTCGTAGTCCCTCTTGTCCACTGATACGACATTCCTACGCGTGTCATCGACGGTGACTGTCCGGTTGACCTCGGTTCCAACTGCCCTGCTCCCCTGGCTTCCCTGGAGGGTGCAGGGTATCTTCAAGTTAGACAGGTTCTAGCGTACTGGAAGCGGTCATCTCACATCACAGTCGGCTGGCATCGCTAACCCAGACGGTAACCAGACTAACTCGGCTAACTGCTGCTCGGGCTCGCATAACACCCCCGCTTCTTGCCCTCCTTCTGGCGAGTAGTGATACTCATATTTCGAGAGTAAGTTCCCGGACTCTGACGTCTATGCGTACGGCGAGTCAAGTAGTGCAACTCTCTGGACCTGCGACTCTAGCAAAAAGGCGGACTGTGAGCATTTCTCACTGTTTTCGCTTGTGTACTGCACTATCCTGGGGCTGAATAACCCACAGGTACTCTCACCTTCTGTCCATGAATACACAAAAAATTGGTCGAGTACGTAGCTGCATGATACGGTTTGATTACGATGAACCTCAAACATCTATTTTTTGTACCTTTTGCCGTGAGAAATACATGGCTACTTCACAACAGAGTTCCCCCGCCTGCCAGACGACAAGGAATGTTTGGTCGATGGTGGAATGGTACGATCTACAATATATTTTTCTCGATGTACTAATACCTCGACCATGATCAATTTGAGATTTTTTTCGCCAATTTGTTCGACGCAATGGGACGACACGGTGGTGGCCGACAAACATGGGGCGATGCACGTGATTTGCCAATCGTACGAGCGCTTCATCCCGGACACCATACCGAACTCTCCCGAGCTGTCAGCCAAGGGGCATATATACCCGCCGAAACTCATGAAGCCTTCTACCACTCCACAAAATCTTCACGTTCCTCATCATGGCTGCTACCAACACCGCGTACCGAGACTCTGAACGCCCAGCCAACGTGGGAATCCTCGCGATGGAGATGTATTTTCCAAAGCGCGTGAGTCGGTAACATTCTCCTGCTTCTGTGCGGAGACTGATATGAACGGAGGAAAGTGTGTATCCGAAATTGATCTAGAAGTCTACGATGGCGTATCGCAAGGCAAATACACGATTGGGCTTGGTCAGGAGTACATGGCCTTTACGGACGACAGGGAGGACATCAACTCGTTTGCGCTCAGTGGCAAGTTGCTACATATCTAACCATTTCCAAGTCGCCGCTCATTTTCTCCTAGCCGTTAGCTCTTTGCTCAGGAAATATCACATCGATCCCAGATCCATTGGACGCCTGGAGGTTGGCACAGAGACGCTGATAGACAAGTCCAAGTCCGTGAAGACAACTTTAATGGACTTGTTTGCCAGCTCTGGGAACTTCGACATCGAAGGAGTCGACTCCAAAAATGCGTGCTACGGCTCGACTGCTGCCCTGTTTAACGCTATCAACTGGATCGAGTCGCGCTCTTGGGATGGGCGCAACGCCATAGTTTTTGCGGGCGACATTGCCGTTTACGACAAGGGGGGGAGTGCACGGGCTGTAGGAGGAGCTGGAGGTTGTGCGATGCTCATTGGGCCAGATGCCCCCATCGTGTTTGAACGTGAGCGCCTGAGCCGGAGGATGCGGAATATCTAGACTGACTATCTGATTAGCCCCACACGCGACCTACATGGTCAACGCGTACGACTTCTACAAGCCACGACTTACCACCGAGTACCCGGTGGTGGACGGACAGGGATCTATCAACACCTACCTCGAAGCACTCGACTGGTGCTACGCTCGGTTCAAGGAGAAATCCTTGTCTGGCCAAGCACCGCCATCGACTATGACTGGCCGGTCAAGGGTCCATCTGGAGAGCTTCGACTACCACATATTCCATTCTCCATACGGGAAATTAGTGCAAAAGGGTCACGCGCGGCTGGTGAGCAATAGGATGCTGCCTTGGAAGGTTTCGCTAATCAGAGGCCAGCTTTACCATGATTATCGGGACGACCCGGATAAGCCGATATTCGAAAACATTCGGAGGCTGGGTGTATCTGCCGAGGCTCCCGTTGAGGCGCCGCAGGCCAACAGGGCTCTCGAAAAGGCCTTCATGACCGTGGCAAAGCCAAGTTATGAGATATCCGTCGCTCCCAGCATGGAATGCGCCAAGCGATGTGGAAATCTCTATACCGGCTCCTTGTACGGAGGACTCGCTAGCTTGTTAAGCCGCGTTCCACCGGAGCAGCTGATGGGGAAGCGTGTGCTCATGTTCGCTTTTGGAGGAGGAGCGGCGGCGTCGATGTATGCGATACGTATCAGGCAGTCTCCAGTGACGATTGTTGAGAAGATGGATCTATTACGGAGGCTAAAGTCGATGAGGGTTACGTCAGTTGAGGAGTACGTTGCCGCGATGGAGGTGAGTTAAACTCCATCTGTGCTTCTTTCACGGTCTTCATTCGGCTCGCAACACAGATCCGCGAACATAACTACGGCAGAGTCGATTATGCGCCATCGGGCTTAACGGAGAACCTGTTTGAGGGTGCTTATTATCTTGAGCGAATTGACAACAAGTTCAGGCGTCATTACGGTCAAAGACCGGTTTCTTAATTTCGTAATTACTTTGTAGTGTTCTCCTTGGATATTATTTCGTGGCTTGTTCCGGTGCCTGCGTAATACGATCATAGGATCTACGTTGTGGCAGCAGAATGTTTGGCCCTGCTTGGTTCATAGCTGCCTGGCCGGCGCCCTCGACTCAACGGTCTCAATATCTTCCGAATATCGTGCATGAAACCTGAATCCCTCCAGCCCTTATCGCTCTGAGCTCGATAGTCACTTGACCTTAGACTACCCACCACACACGCAACCATTTGCTTTGCATCTTGAACAATCCCGCTGAACCTCCCACCCAGCAATCCTGTCGCGACGAGATGCACTGCTTTATAATAAAGCGTCCCGGCGAGTCCCAGCCGTTCTCTCGGCGTAACGAATTCTGGTCTAGCTCAATTCAGATTAGCCGAATTGTCTCGGTCAGGCTTTAGTCTGGTATTTCCGCTTGGCAATAGACCTTGTTCGTACTACCTTCCGTCGCTGACTCAAAGCAGTGCCTACCGAGGACACTGGATGTGCCCATACTGTCACTTCTCCAGAATCTTTGGAATGCTCCTTTTCGACGGTGTCACCGCCTTGCTCGGATCCGAAACTCTTGACTGTTGTACCAAGGTTCAACGTGCCTCGCACATCTTCCCTTTCCTTTCTACCTAGATCCACTGGTAACTATGTTCGCTCGCGAGCAACGCATAGATGTATTTTCAGCCGCTTGCTTGCGAATTCTCCCGGAAATGCAACTTGCCTGGCTTCACCTACCCAACTTCTGACTAGGAAATTTCTGAATACATTTCTCGACTACCATTCACCTGGGTATATCATAGTTCCACGTCGTACCGCAGCGAGTTCGATATCAGTCCTGGTAGTTCCTTTTGCCTCGCACGTGATCAGCAGCCTCATCCAAAAATTTGGATCCGGGCAGACAGGAGACTCTTGACCCTCCACTCTCTGCCGCACCCTGCAATCTCCGGCTATGGTACTCGCCAAACGAGCGGCAAACTCGGATGAGCCAAAGAAAGACTGGCTGGAGGTGCGTGAGCTCGAGCCTGCGGAGGAGACTCTAATGAAGGAGCTTGAGCGGGGTACGTTTCCCGACGGCGCAGTAGACCCGTGCGGCGTTAACGCTAAAATTTAATCTGCTTGGATAGCCCAAACTCGTGCCGAGATTGCGGCCGGTAAACCCCACGATCTTTCCTCTGCGCATCAGCCTTAACGTTGTTTATTTTAGAGCTCGCGGAAAACAAAATATTTCAACCTCTATATGCGTCTCGCCGCAAGGTCTTGTCCGAACAGAAACACTTCTGGGGGATTGCATTAAGCCAGCACCCTGAGATTGGCGAACACCTCCGGGACCCCGACGATGCTCATGCTCTAACGTATCTCCGGGACGTTTGGGTCGAGCGCGATCCGAAAGAGCCTCGTGCGTTCACACTCGAATTCGTGAGTGATTGTTATTGTGTGGTACAAATCTCCCACCTAACCTTTGTTGCGCTAGCACTTTGACGAGAACCCATATTTCAGCAATTCGATTCTGAAAAAGTCTTACAGCTACACCCTGCCGCCCGAGACGACTGCTAAATCCACCACTCCCGATGAGAATGGTGTCACGGATGTGATGGCGGACTTTGACTGGGAGCGTGATATCGAAATTTCGGTATGTGGACCTATAAGATTAGACCGCATTATTTCCTTCTGACGATGCGGCCACCCTTAGGGAACGCCAATCAACTGGAAGAGTGACTCCAAGGCACTCACCAAGCTTCGCCCTCGTCCCGATATGCAAGAAATCGAAAAGTGTTTGGAGGACGATGATAATGACGACACGGTTACTATCGATTATGGTAGCTTCTTCAATTTCTTTGAGGAGAGGGAGGACGAGCTTGATGTGAGTGTGATTTTGACTTTGAGTTGAAATCGTACTGAATTGAGGTGTAGATTGGGCACAGCATCTCGGAAGAGGTGTTTCCCGACGCCATTGCGTTCTTTACGGGCACTCACCCCCATGTAAGTGCACGATTCTTTGGCGATTGCCGGGCATGATTCCTGTATGCGTAGGCTGACTGCGCATGCTGCACTCAGGCTCGCTCAAACATGGAGAACAGTGATTGGGAGGATGAGGACGAGTAAAGCTCGGCTGGTGGATTTAAATCTTTGGATATCTGATGTTTATTATGATCATGAGGTCTAGTTCAAGTTGCAGCTAAGTATCAACTCTTTTTGAAGGTAGCATATCTGGGCGAGTTGTCTATCCGGCCGTCAGGTTGTTCATCGGGTGGCCGGTGCACGCCTGTGGCTCATCTGAGAAATGTTTTTAAGACCTATCCACCTTTAGCAGTTGGTTTTAATTCACGCGTTCTTTGATGAAAAAACTATCATTGAAGTGTACGACAGCGAAGTAGTTCGGCTCCATCGCAGTCCATGGCGGGTCATAAGGAGACAGGCGTGCCTGCTCGTTCAAGGGCAGAAGGTAAGAGTGTCTGTAGGTCCATAAGTTTCATATTTAGGCCACTCTCGATGTTCATGTACTCACAATCGGCCTTCTTTCCAGAGTCGCAGGTCCAAAGAGCGGTACCACTCGACTCGTCGTACGCATAGACGTAAGAATTCGGGCAGTTGCTCTTGAAATATGAGTAGTACTGCACACCAGAAGCAGGGCAGGTAGCGGGGGTGTTATGGGAGCCAGAGCAACAGTTGCCAGAGTTGGCTTGGTTGCCATCGAGGTTAGCGAAGCAGGCGGACTTGTTCGAGAAGCCGCATGAGTATAATGAAATTAGTCTGTGATTTTGGCTTACCTTGCAGCCAACTGGGAAGCCGGTAGAGTCGTAAGGTCCCTTGAGAGGCGCGGGGCAGTTGGGACCAAGATCAACCGCGCAGTCCGCGACGCCGCATCCAACATTATTCGTGATGCGCATGGGCAGGTTGTATCCATCAACCAAGGAAACTGATACAAAGCAGTGAATTCAATCATAGCTCTAACAGTAGTGTGTCCGCGGGTGAGACATACCGTCGTAAAAATCTCGGTTTCCGTCACCTTGCAAGGTCCACTCGGCGACAGTAGCGGGAGGAACACCGGTGCCTGTGTGAGGGTCACAATGGAGACCACCGTTGCAACCACCGTCTAGGCAGGAGTTGGGGCCGGGGTTTGTGGAGAAATCACAGTTGCGGCGGCCCTAAACGGTACTATTTCAGCCAATCATTCACCCGGCTTGGAACACCGCTCACCCAGATACGTCCAGCCTTCCAGTTATCAGGGACCGTGAAGGTGCGCACGCTCCATGCCGGAGCCTCCCAGCCGGTCTCGACACTGGGGACGGCGGATCCGACGTTCAGATCGGTCTAAAATTTTGAGTGAGCGGTCAACTCAAAGTGTAGCAACGGGGATAAGACCGACAAATACTGCGGGCCAAATGGTGAATGGACACGCGTTGTAGACGGTAAAGGTACGACCAAGAGCGGTCGAGACCGACGACGCGAGAGCAATAGCAGCGAAAGAAGCCTTCATGCTGAGATGTGAGTGTAATGGGAAAGTGGTGATGGAGCTGGCAGTCGATGTTCTTCAAGAATTTATAGCCTAAAGGGTGTGGTCTCTATGAAGGGTACGGATATTTCCGGGGTCCATGCTGAACGCCCAAAGTTGAGATTTGGCCTAAAGCCGGATCACATGCGTGACTTGGAAGCTTCCAGGGCTGGGGCTGTATGCGATCGGAACCGAGAAGCTTAGCGGCTCTGAAGAACTACGACTTAGCCGAGCTTCTCACGGCGGCAGAGTTCCTAATATAGCGATGAAGTTCAGAGCCCGGAACACATATATGCGGCCGGTTGATGGGACATCAGATGGGTTAGTTACGAGCATATTGGTGACCTTGATTCGGCATTTCCACTCTGCTAGCCGATCAGCCGACCTTCTATTGATGTATGATGGGAGGTCGCTTGCGTTGGACGACAGAATATTCTGGAATGATTCGGCCGCCTCAAATAGCGTGTGGATCATTCGTGCAGCGAGATTATTTTTGGACGCTGCGGCGCTAGCCTCGCTTAAGCCGAGCGACCGAGATGGCCACGCATGGGTTAATGTGCGGTATTATCTGAGCTCAGTAAGAGTCAATCCGGTGTACTTGGAAAGGAGGTAGAATTACATTTGGCAGAGCAACGGGTGTATGTAGAACAAAGTCCCTCCTCGACGCACCAGAGATGGGCGAGGCGATCGCGCCTAGCGATGGTTTTGAGGCCATAAGAAAACCAACAACACCCGAGGTGCATGCAGCGTACGTAGAGCAGGGGGAGAGCAATTAGGGTCGACAGGTTAATTTACGGTAGACGGCAGGTGACCGCGAGGCAGACTCGATCACGTGATCCATCCTGCGTGGTCAAAGATATTTGCCAATTGCTTCCGCACAACTTCCGCTCGACCATGTCGGGGCAACCCTCTTTCAAAAAGACCTGTCTCGGTCTGCTCCCCGCGCTTCTCGTTATTCCATGGCTCACCACCAAGCTTCATTATGGTGCGTACGATTGTGACACCAATTCGTTATTTTTACTGAGGGGTACTACCAGAGCTACCAAGTCCGGTGGTTGAGCTGTACGCGCACACCCGTTTTTGCCGCTCTAGCTCATAAATTTTCGTGTAGGACGGATCCTAAAACTGGCCTCCCTCAAATCTCGGAAGCCCAAGTCCTCGCACACGTCCGGACGCTCAGCGAGGACATCGGTTTCCGCACCGTCGGCACCAAAGAACACGCCGAGGGCGACGCATGGCTCCTGGCTCAGGTCGAGAACCTCCGCGAGCAATGCGTACAGGCCGTGCGCGGAACACCAGGACGAAAACTCGAATGTGAGGTGTGGCGACAGCAGGGGAGTGGGACGCACAGGTGAGTTATCTCAGCCCTTCCCACGGATGCAGGAATTGGCTTTCTCACGCCGTGGGACAGGTTCGATATGATGGGGAAAAGGGTCTATAAGACTTATGTAGACTTGTCCAATATTGTCGTACGCGTATCGGATGGGACGCCCGAGGGGAAGCAATACGCGGTCTTGGTCAATTCGCATCTGGACAGCACTTTGCCGTCTCCCGGTACGTTCTCTTATGAATCGTTGGTGCAGGTTCTAACAGCCGTGCTACCTAGGAGCTTCGGATGATGCCATCTCGGTGGGCGTTATGCTCGAATGCATACGCGTTCTGACCCAGACCCCAAATTGGCAACCTGTACATTCGATTATTTTCCGTGAGCACGCGGTATTCCCATCTGTCTTGATGTGGGTAATAATTCTTTGATGCCGTAGTGTTCAACAACGCCGAAGAGTCTTTACAAGATGGCTCGCACCTCTATGCAACTCAGCACCATACCGCCTCCACGTACGCGCACTCTTCATCAACCCTTATTTTACGCTTATATTGCATTCTCCACTTAGAGTCCGCGCTATGATCAACCTCGAAGCAGCTGGCTCGACCGGGCCTGAGCTCCTCTTTCAAGCCACGTCCGAAGAGATGATCCAGGCCTACTCGCACGTGCCACGTCCATTTGGGACTGTCCTCGCCAACGATGTGTTCAGCTCGGGAATTATCATGTCCGAGTGAGCAGGTTTTCCGTCGGTCGTCCCACGGAGTGTCTTAAGCAGTTGTGTAGTACCGATTTTAGGCAATTCCAGGAATACCAAAACCTTACGGGTCTCGACGTAGGTGTTAATGAAGCTCTTGGTGCATCGCTTAACGCGTTATTACTTTCGTAGATGGCTATCGTTGGAAACTCCTATTTATATCACACGCGGAGAGATGTTGTAGAAAACATAGAACCGGGCGTCGCTCAGGCAAGTCGTCACTGATATTACCCGGGAAGAAACTCATTCCCTTGCAGCACATGGCCGAGAATACCCTCGCGCTCCTTACCCACCTCTCCTCGAGTGACTCGCCCTTGCCGACGCTTCAGACCTACACTCCGCCAACCACGGCCTACTTTTCCCTCCTTTCACGCTTCTTTTTTTCGTACAAGTTCTCCACGGCTCGACAACTCTATGCCGCAACGCTTCTCCTTTCTCTCCCGCTTCTATCACCATCGCGACTGCACATGCAGTTTCTCGTCGGCGTTCCGCTTTCTCTGATTGCCGGCGCACTCTCTGCCAACCTCGTCGCCCTCGGGATGAAGATATCTGGTAACGGCATGTCCTGGTTCGCAGGGGAACAACGCTGCCTAGTCCTGTACACGCCCGCGGCACTCATTGGAATCCTCTCGTTCCAGTCTTTCCTCGCCTCGCGTGCGCCCAGCGTCCGAACAGAACGCCTCTCCCTCCGCTCCGTACATTTGTTTTTCAGTGCCGCTGCGTATTTGGTCCAGCTTGCCGGGATCGGGAGCGCGGGACTGCTGTGGTTCGTGAGTCTGTGTACAGGCGGGGCGGTTTTGGTAGATATGATGATGGGAGAGGGAGGAGAGGGGGGCGAGGTCTCGTTGGTTGCGTACGTGATGGGGAGTATTGGGCCATTGGTGCTAGGTACGGAAGTTACAGGGTCGTTGACGGATATTTTCGTTCCTTTGGTAAGTAGCATAGTCGTATTTGTGGGTAATTGGCTGATGGGGATGATACGTAGACTGGTAGAATGGGCTCGGTCAGTCGGTCTGGCTTGAATTTTGTGTTTGGTGTGCTTACGACAGTTTTAGCTTCCTCCAGTGGAGAATATTATCGCGTCGCTTACAACATTTTCAATGTTCTACACTTTTCCCTTTGTGCTCCCCCTCGCGCATCGATTTGGCGCGCGCTCGTTGCGCAGGTTTACGCTTGTCGTCACCGCGTGGTCTGCAGTTACCTGCGTGATATTCTCAACGCCTCTGTTGAGCACGTTTGATGCTGGACACCAAAAGCGATTCTTTGCGTTGCATATGGAGAACGT
>WSLN01000324.1:0-17611 GCA_019677355.1 Ceratobasidium sp. 370
TGATAGATTTCTGGGCCGGCTAAGTGCGTTCTTAGGGTACTATTATATCTATTGGATCCCTCGTCTACCGCCTCAATTGCCGCAAGAACAAGCTTCAAGCGGTTTTGAGCGTGTATGCTCGCGCCAAGCATACTAACAAGGCGGTCCATAACCTCTTGCACCAGGCTGGATTCCTGTTAAGTTACACCTGGACAGCGGACTTTGTTAGCGTGCTGAACGAAGCAAAACACAAGAAGGCCATCGACGTCGCTGCCAACCGCATCATTATGATGTCGCATGACAACATACGGCTGAAGTATCCAGTGCGCTCTCAACAAGCCAACAAGCAGAGTGCGTCAGACAACGGCACTGCGATTACGATGTATGCTCTCCCAGACTCCGCACGCGCATTCGAAGATCCAGATGACTACGGACTGTTCCTGCAGGGACTCAGGACACGGCGCCTTGAAGGGCGTGCACCACGTCTCTCCTGGAGAGATATTATGGACCGTCAGCGACTCAAGTGTGTAGTGGACGATTATGTTATGGACACACTCGACTTCCTGCTTATGGTACCAGGCATGGAAAAATGCGAAGTCTTGAAGTCCGACAAGCTCAAGCGCGTTCCAGGTCCGCAACAATTACCCCACAGCAAGGAGCATCGTACAGAAATGTACATGCTCCCTACGGTTAATATCGACGAATCCACTTACGGTGGTAGCTCTCAAGTTATCGACTCGGTCCTCAAGTATCTCAAGCTGACTGAGGACGAACTCACATGCAATCACCTAGCACTGGAACGGAAAATACCTTGGGATGGCGATCAGATGACCTCGATGTTATGCAATGGTCTCCAGTTCTTCCTGAACGAAGGAAATAATCCTATCGAGCAATTGGACTGTTTTATTTTCATTTTCGGCGGCTTTCACTGCGAAATGGCCCTCGGCGCTGGGACGTTTGAAAAGTCCTGAGGCACCTCTTCAGGCTTGGCGACATTTGCTCGCGATGTCATTCTTTTGTCTCGGACTGGGCTCAATGCGAACATGAACAAGAAGCGTCCCGATTTTCATACATGCGACGAATTCTTGCAGCACGAGCTCGAGGCTCGTATGCGCGGCGCATATATGCTCGAGACTGGATGCTCCTCCAAGGAAGAGCTCGTCGATTGGGTCAAATCACATACCGCCGATGACATTCTTGCACTGGCCAAAAAGGTCTATTCGAATCACGCATCCTTCGGTGCGATTTCTCGGCTGAAACGGAGTGAATCGACCGACGGTTTGCGACAGTCAACTATTCTCACCAACGCTGACCTCCTTCGCTACTACGCATACCGTGATGCGAACAAGCATGGTCGCATCGATCGCATAGAAGACTTGATGCCTGAGCTCCTGGTTTTTTTCTCTGGCTCTTCGAACAGTAATTATGCGAAGGAGGTGTATTATTTTCTACAACTCCTGAAGCACGAATGCACTCCTAATATGAAGTGAGTTTCATTTTATTTGTTTCAGCTTGCTAACTGACCACGCATATAGGGCCGCAATTCTGAGACACTGCCTCCTTGTAAATATGCAAGGTCGCGCAGATAGTTTCTATCCAGTCGACCAGCGACAAGAGCATAACAACGCTGGAATACGGGTGGGCTTTCTTTTTGTTCTTACGCCGCATATACTGATCACTCACTAGAACTATGGGCCCGCTGGGCCTAACGCAACCTGGGAGCACCACCAAAAGGTTGCACCCGTTATTCCCTATTATCTATACAACATCCAACACGTCGAGGAACAGGTAAGTCCTGTTTTATTCAGTTCTTCACTGTGGATAATTTACATGTGATTAGATTGCCGGCCAGTCCCAGTCACATATACACAAAGACCTGAAATATGAAAAAGATATCGAGGCACTCATGCGCTCCCACAATGCTGCTGAAATTCATGTTGAAGTTCCCGACCGCGTTGCTAATCGAAACGACATCACAAAAGACTGCATTACAGCTGGGACGCGACGCTTGAAGACCAAGAAGCTTACAGAGTACGCCGAGCAGCGCGAAGTCTATTTCACAGGTATTTCAGACAAATGTATCTACAATGATGGAACCGTCCCCACACCACCTCTAGCATCGCCAGCATCGCATAGAGTCCCTCGGGTATCTGATACTCCTGCACCTCAAACGTTGCGCGAAGCTCTTGAAGCACTGGAGCTTGAGCAACAAGCTACTGCGGCAGCGGCGGCGGTGGCAGACCTGTCTGGTTCTTCCGGGGACGACCACGACGATGGGATGTTTGGGTCTGTTTGAAGTCGGGCATAACCTCGCTGTTAGGGTTGTGTAGTACAGGGCTAATAAAATAAAGACTTTGTCTGGGAGCGTCAGCCTGAGAAGGAGTAAAAGCGCCAGTCGACGAGCCAACTACAGTCGAAGAGCCAGCTACAGTCGAAATGCCGGCAATGGCAGCCAGAGCGTTAGCACGAGAAGAACTGGTAGCACTAGAAGGGCCGGCTTGACTGTGAGACGAGCCAGCAAGACGAGACGGACCAGCTAGACTTGGCAGAGTGGTAGGTCACGTGCCCGGGCCGGCAAGGGAGCAACTGACATTGTCGGCGTAATGGGAGTGAGTGGTGCCAATGCATAATGAGACCGAGAGGCTGGGAGTGCAGTGTAGGGAGTCTCGGTGAATGTGGGAGTTGCCGGTGAGGGATAAGGATTATATGCGGGAAAACCGCCAGTGAAGACCGTTAGAAGCTGACCATTAGCGCCAACAAGAGCTCTCTGCACGGCTCTGCCTCGGGCAGGCGCAGGAGTGTGGGGGCTAATGTGAGCGGTGGGCGCAGGGGTTGAATGAGAGTTAGTCGTAGTCGAAGTCGAGGCAATGGGTTGACTAGAGGTTTCAGCCGCCTGGTGTGTCGTTTTTTGTTTCTTTGTTGACCGCTTCTTCTCCTGCTTCTCTTGTGCTTTACGTTCTCGCTCTCGCTCCTTCTCGTGTCGCTTCGCCTCTGCCGCTTGCTCCTTCTTGTGTCGCTTCGCCTCTGCCGCTTGCTCCTTCTCCTGTTGCTTTTCCTCAGCTGCTCGCTCTTCATCTTCCTGTCAACGCAGCTCCAACGCCTCGAGATCTTGGATTACCCTGAGAAGGTCTTCACGCCAGTCTTGATCGCCTGGCCAGTTGACACTTGGGTCGTCAAACGATTCGACACTAGTGATCTTGAATTGAGAGATCCGCTTGAGCTCTTCATCGGTCATGAAAGCGTCCTCGCAGATGTTGAGTTCATCGACAAGGTGCATATAGCTGTCTTCGCACCACTCTTGGATGGCCTTCTTGAAGATCTTCATCTCCTTGGCTGAGCGCATCGTCTCTTTGGCAGACTCCTTGGCTTGCTGCTTCAGGTCCACGGCTTGCTGGTCATACTGCCGAATCTCTAGTTCCACTTCCTCTTGCTTAGGAGCCTGAGCTGCCTCCTCGACGTGTCGCCTATGCTTGCAATTGTAACATCCACCGATGTCGTAGCACGGTACATGAGGCGGGTTGTCGAACTCGCGATCAAGGACTTCGACCAGACAACCTTCAGTTACTAGGTACTCGGCCATTCCAATGGTAATATCGCCGCGAGCAGTCTTGCTAGTCGACTTGGTCGATTTCAGAGTGGTCACTTTCGGAGCAGTCGGTGCAGGTTTGTCCTCGGCATCAGAGTCAACCTCTTCCTTGACCACAAGGTTGAGTAGTTTGGCTGAGACCACAATACCTGCCTCTTCACACTGCTCGGCAGTGTCCTTGATCATCTTGGGCGTCGCCATGATGATCGCTCGGCATCGTGATCCTTTCTCGCGCCCAGAGCAACCAGCTCGCTGCAGCCAGATCGCTTGCAACTGCGGGACAAGGTAATTAATCACGGTTTCAACTCCTGGAAAGTTGACACCCTAGAACAGGTCAGTACATTGCATATATGCTAGGATTTATTGCTCACCATCGTCATCGCCTCGGTGCTAACAAGTATCCGCGCCTGCCCGGCTTGAAACCTGCGCTCAATGCGCCGCTTTTCGGGGTCGGTCTTGAGGCTGTGGTACACTGGTACCAGATTGCGGGCATCCTCCCCAGATAGTCCATAGTGTTTTCGAATGGCAGCAGCCACAGCGTGTCCAGCTTTGTAGTCGTTTACGAATATGATTGTTTTCTTCACGTCAGCCAGCGAAGACGGCAGGAGATCGCAGACTTCATGATAGGACTTTTGACCGCCACGCATGCGATGAATCTCGTGGGTCATGTTCTCACGAAAGTTTCCTAGGTTTTCGTGGTGGCAGTTGTCGCGCATCTTGAGTGTGCTCTCGATGAGCTTCTTGGTCGAAGGCGAAGCAGTCGCAGTCGCAGCAATCATAGGACAATTTGCTGGCCTGAGCATCAAAGGTCTCAAGTCTCCACAGCGTGCAAACGCCGTGCGAAACTTGGTAAGTCCCCACATGGGAACGCAGTGAGCCTCGTCCATAACGGAGATTTGCCGGTAATCCTGAAGCGCCGGCGAAAGGAGGGCAGGTCGCAGCTTGTTTCCATCATGGTAGGCCTCAGGGGAGGAGATAACAACTCGGTACCTGCCAGCTTTGATGTCCTGCCAATACCGTAAGTAAACAGGTCATGTATGCGCGGAAAACTTACCTCCAGGAGGCGAGGAGTAAGCGTCGACGCGTTCACATTGATAGCGCGCAGTCCCCAAGCCCGGAACTGCTTGCACTGCTGGTCTTCAATGAAATTTAGAGGCGAGACGATCCAAACGATGACATTCGGGAGCAAGAAACTGAGCATTACAAAGGTGAGGGTTTTTCCACAGCCAGTTCCAGCGATGCAGAAGACATCGCGCCCGCGATAGAGTGCCTCGGCGCACCTAACTTGATAGGCGTATGGAATAATACCAGTAGCCCGCATAGTAGCAATCGTTATCGCATGTGCGGGGGTCAGAGGTCGGGGGAGGTATGGCAAATCGGCGGGGTCGATAGCGAGCTCCATAGCGCGTTTCGAGCCTCGTAAAAATTACTGGAGCCCAACAAAGGTATCCTCGAGGTGCGTGCCAAATTTCAGAGCTCTAGGACGATGTGGCGACGAATACGGTGGCTCGCGATGGAGGCGGCAGAGGCTAGGCGATAATTGCAAATTCGATTCTCATAGGAAATCTCGCCGGTTCGCGAGCTCTTTCTCGGTCAAAACCGCACCGATTTTTTTACTTTCAATTGCGCGGACCATATCTCAGTAGCATATAGAACAACTTTTATTACTACACTCTGTCTAACTACAATGTGGTGGCGGCGGACTGGGGCACACTGTACCTACTAGGACTAGTGTTCCAAGCTCCATGGGACGAAAAAGCGGACCAATCGCACGTGATTAGGGTCGCTGACCTAATTCGTCCCAAAGGAGCTTGGTTCCAGGCTACTTGTCCCTCGTTCAATTGGTTTCGGGCACCCTTGGCGTCGGTGGCGTCCGGAGGACCCTGAGTAACCCACCTAAGCGCCGAACCCCCCTCTGCTACTTTCCGCCACACCGGCCATCGATGCGAACTCCACCCAATCTATAATAACCACTCTGGAGCGCCCTCGATACACTTGGCAGCCTAACTCGCCAACGAATGCCAACGCTGTGTCGGCTACCAGACAATGGGATGTCACAAACGTGCGCAGCACATTTATTCTCCAGTCTTTCCATGGAAATGTAGCTGGGGGAAATGCTCACACGACTGTCGTGACGGGCCTTCAGGGCGACGAAAAATAAAGCTCCATTGACTGCACCTCACCTGCCTTGGGTGCGAACAACCCGAGCAGAGCCGCCCCCGAAGACCGACGTGTCTATTGTCTTAGCTCCAACGGTGCGGCCCTACTCTCTCACTAGCGTCACGCTCCTGAGTGGGGATCGCTGTGCCTACTTCCATCTCCATATCCAAGCGTTTCAACGGAACCCGCACTCTCCTTCCCGATTGTCACAAAAAATGCCTCGCTCGTAGATCCGAAGACTGTGCGATACTATGAAGACGGATTGCTTTTATGGCCAGGGCTTGGGTTCGAAACATGGTTTCGTGTACGTTTGAAGTTAAACGAGGTTATCTGATTATGAACTCCCCGAGTGAGTGGACCTGCGCGCCCCATTCGAGTTTTTCCGACTAAATTTTCCTGGACTACAGAACAAAACTCCCGCCTCGCTGGGCTCTCGAGCCTGAACACCATACAAACTGCCCAGCTTTACGGGTTCGCCAACCCTGGCAATTTTCCGCTTTACCCTCTTTCCCCCAACACTACACGCTTGCCACAGAGCCAAGGCAGCTGTGAGCACCGTTGAGAGCGCGTGCCGTTTCGTAGATCGTGCTTGTTGCCCGAGAGCCGCTTTCCAATTCCTCGCTCCGCCAAGCAATGGACGCTGATCTGCATCTCGTCATTTATTTCTTGTGATATCCCGATTCAGGGTGCGGCGCTTGGTCTGGTGCACATCGTGCAGAGTGTGCGGTTATGGTACGCGATAAGACTTCGGAGCGCCTGGCGCAGTGCTGACATGTTCGATTAGTGCATCGCATTGTCGCAATTTAGTAATCTCATCATAATTCACACCAATTACTGTGCGGTTGTGAGTCCAACCTTGGATCCCAGTTCCCTGTTATTCGTCCAGAGGCTTTAAAAACCGAACTCGTCCACATATTTTGAAACTGCGCCTTCCGACGCGTCCCCCATGACAGTGTGCATGGCAAAGCACACCACTTGGGTAAACAGGTGGTGCCATCGCATGAAGCAGGCGTCTTCAAACGAGTGGCGAGAGATGTGTCGGGACCTGGGTTCGCCATCGGACGACAAACGGCGAAGCCTCTTGCGACACTCTATCTCGTTTCCGTGGGCGTTGAGGTCACCACCCGAATAGCTATCCTGGCCGGCATTGGCCCTGGCCCAGTCGTCTTTTAGTTCGGTTGCTGCAAGCCGGATCCCTACGCTCGCAAGCAAGCTCACCGTAGTCGACATGTCATTGAGCAACCGCACCTTGAACCTTTCGCCTTGTCGCCCACCGTCTGCTTTGTTTAGTGCATGCTCCTTGGTGAACCTGTTGGCCGCTGCCACATCCAGGTTTCCCTCGGCTTTCAGAAAAATCGATGAGCCCTAGCCGCTGGGAAGGCCAACGAATTTATCCACCAAGCTAGTGTGCGGGATAACCCCAAGGCGGCAATAGTCTTCTTCCAAGTGGGGTTGGCGAAAATGGGTCGTAAGACGGGTTTTTATGTGCACCATGTGAGCTAGCAATTCAACCGTCCTTCCATTCATTGATTATGCGCGGGTATTTTCAAGTGAAGTTGTTTCATTCCCATCGCTCCCAGAATCTAGCAGTCAGTTGGTTTGTGTCGACTGTGGCGAATCAGATGAACTCGGTGCCTGACAGGGATATGTCAGGTGATCGTCAGGGTGACCTGATCTCAACGACGATCGGCCTCGTGAGACGTGCAGGCTGCGCGCTTGGGCATCGCTTAACAGTAAGTACAGCGAGGAACCGAGCACTGATAGCCCTGACACTAAATTCACCAGTGCATGGGATACGGCTTGCACGCCACCCCTCACCCGCAACATTTCTTGCACGTAAACCCAACTCCACCCCTTTATCAAAGCGGCAGTCTAGCTCGTTCCAAAACTACCGATTCTCGTCTCTCCAAGTGGCTGTGGTAGACACCTGTCAGACCCCGGTCGGGGGTCTTTGGCCGCCAAACCGAAGCCTCAGACGACAAAACAGTGCTGCTCAGCCCCAAATACGGGCAATTTCGAGCATACTCGACAGACCACCTGCGCCTAAAGCCAGCAATGCCGGGTCGACTGTGACCAAGCGAGGGCGTGAGCATGCCGCAACATTGGACTCGCCATCCTCTCTCCTAGATCGAGCAAAGTTCATCCCGCTGCGTCTCACACACCCCGAACGAAAGCTGCTAGGCCTTCTTGAAGCTGCATTGCACGTATCCAACTACACGGACCGCGTAGACATTCCTTCCTGCTCTACTACCCGGACCAAACGAGCCACGGCGCAAACACAAGAGCTATGTTCTATCTTGTCTGGGCTGTACCTCGCAGCCGACTTCGAGGCCGGTCAAGAGCTGCTGCGGACCCGTGACTTTGCGACACACGAAAGGTGGTTCGCGCGGGTGTTTGAGATTGGACGGAGATACAAGATTATGAACCCGGACAAGTACGTTGCATCCTGCTATTCACCCGCATTTCCTGGCTAACGAGGCGAATAGAATGCGTGATACGTACGGCAAATTGATCTATATTCTGATGGACACCCAGTCCCCGGATATCCAACAATTGCCCGGTTTCTCTTTTGTCGCGCCGATCGTGACCGTTCACTCTACATTGTCTCAACACAGTGCTCTCGCCATGCTAGACGACCCTCGCTTCGTCACCGCAACACGCGAAATTCCCACGAACCAAAAACAGGCAGAAGTCCAGGAGATGGTCAAGGCGAAGGAGCGTGCAGTTGAGGCGATTGTAGCAGAGTACGCTAGCGGGGGGACCAGTGGAAGTGCACACCTTGCTGCGGGACGAGCTACGCGGGACGAGATAGAAACGGACGAGGCGGGACCCTCATTGCACCACCCTGCGGGTGAGGACAAGATATCTTCACCCGAACCTATTACCTCCGACCTCCTACGGCAGTGCATTTACAGTATCAACGACCACAGCGCTTTCCTTCGTACCGCTCGAGATCCGTGCCAGGTTATGATCGGGTACCTGAAAAAATATTTTTCGCCAACAAAGGGCAGCGACTACGACAAGGACGGGTATCCAAGCTTAGAGATTAGGGATGGGTGGGACGGCGCGAGGTTGAGTCATGATCATTCGAAACAATACTTTTATGTGTTGCAGAGTTTGACCCTGTGGAAGGAGATTCTAGAAAGTGAGTGTCGTGCCGTGCACGATCCACATACTGGAGCAGCTAATGTCCCATTTTAGACCTGCCCATGCTGTGGCACCTTGCAGAATCCGATCTGCTCACCCCGAATGGGACCTACCGACTTGAAAATACCGGCCAAGGTTGGAACCGCGTGCAACCCGCGCCCAAGGTTTCCCAAGAAATGCACGCCATCCTTCGTCGAGTCCAACAAAACATTGGGAGTTGGATCGGCTCTAGGTGATTTTATGTTGTTTTCCTTTCTGGAGTTTTCTTTCGTTTCTAAATCTTGGTTGATGCTAGCGTGATACACATAGGCGACCACGACGTCCCAAACGCTCTATTCTTTATCGACAAATACTGCCAAATTTATCGAATCCTGTTGCCCATCACCCACATTCTCGCCCAAATCCCCGCTCAAGGCAAGGTCCAAGAGTACGCTACCCATAAATTCGGGAGCGCAGAGAGTGCAATTCGGGAAATATTGGCCGACTTTTTTAAACACGCGTTCGACGGAAGTGGTGGTAAGTAGGAGAGCGGCCTTCAGCGACAGCTTCTAATACCTGCGCCTAGCCGACCTGTACTCCCACGCTGGACGATGTGTCGATGGCAGTCTGACTAGCGGCAAGTGTTATGTTCCTTTCTATGTTCTGGGCTTAATGAATCTGCGTCACAGCATGGAACTGGTGTAGCTCGATTGAGAAAAAGCCATACTTCCCGTTGTTCTTATTGTGCGGGTTTGCCGGATTTGACGGACAATGGTAGACGCAAGGACGTAGCTTATATGCATAGTCTTGGACACGTCCTTCATTCGGCTGCTTGAAATAGATCGTCGCCCTCCTGTGGGCAGCTCACGAAGTCCAATGTGTATGTAGCTTATGCTGCACCGTACGAACATTACTTCATCTCCGAGACCCATCTGCACAAATCTCTCTGATGATAAATTATTGAATCATATAGATCCACGTTGTATATAACGCAGTGGAATAAAGCGGTCGGGTCACAGTAGTAGAATCGCCCTCTAAGGCATAATGTTGAAAGTCGCTCAAAGGATTGTATCAGTGAATAAATTGATGAATGTTACTACGAAGGTATACAGGCTTTATATACATTGGGTACGGACAAACTAATGGGAATCGTCGGTAATGCGGATATATGCGCTGGAATATCGGCAGCGCATGATCTCGTTCAACATAAATGAACCCGACTACTACCTACTCATGTTAGTTTAAGTGTACGGAAGAACTACCGCTGCAGACGGGGCTGGTCGCAGGACAGCGTCAGGTGGTAGGTCCAATGAATATCGTAGGGGGTTGCTATGCTAGACTCTCGAGTACGGTAGAGTTGTGGCCCAATTTATAACGATGGGAGCAAGGCCCACGATTCCCGGCGCTGTCTTCAATGCCGGCCCAGGTTATTTTGGCACGCAGTCAGATACGCGCGCGATCCCATTGCCGCATCGTGACTTAATTTGTTTGGGTAAAGGTGTCTTTTATCAAGCCGCGAGAAAGGAGGCATACCTCCGGATATCTTTCCAGGTTGTATCAGACAAAGATTGTAACGCACACAAAACGCTAGTCCGGAAGCGCGCTTTTGCAAATTATGAGTGGCCTGGCGCTCGGGTAAAATATCATACGCAGGATAAAATGGGGCGTACAACCTCGGTAAATAGATGCTCGCATGTTGTCATGTTAATAAATGAAGGTGATGAAAGTAACTATGTGTTGGCAATGACAAGCGCTGGTATGCCCGCAACAAAAAACAGGATCCTATCAGGCACAACCCAAAATCAGCTACAAGAAACTCCAATGACATGGTCAGAACGTCTACCATATGATCCAAGCGAATACTTCGATTGCTCTGAGCGCGCTACAGTTCGGAAACAGTGATCTATGAATCGTACTGGTTGGTCAGCTCAGTCACAGCACCCCAAGAAATGTACATACGAGCAGATGCCGGACTTGAGCAATGATGTGACAGAGGAAGCCCCAGCCGTCCACAGAAGCAAGGTCAATACTAGACAAACATTTCAGCATGGTATGAAGCAGTTGAAATCTTGGCTCACGGTATGCTAAGAGGGCCAATGTCGCGCCATCAATAAGGCACACAGGCAAGAACACTAATTCGCCATTGCGGTTGGTTTAGATCTACACAATATCACATCGTGAAAACGTACCCGAGAAGATAACGCTCCACCAACTCGTGAAGCAAACGAGACGGATACGAGCGCCTAAAGCCGGGTTATAGTAATCGTGGTTCCGAGTCAGGTTCACAGATAACCACGTCGCAACCGAGCCCTATAGTGCTTTTGTTAGTACAAAATTCTCGAATAGATTGATTCCGGGAGAGCACGGTTGAGCTGGTTTCCGAGCTTCGACGTCGCCGAGTCTCCGCCTTTGAGATATCTTCGACATACCTCAATAATGCTAAACAATACTAAAGAGATGCAAATAACTGCGTTGATAGCACAAGGTGGTTAGCACATGGCATAAGCGCAAACGCCCCACTGGACGTACAGCTGAACCAATATCTACCGCCATCCGATGAGCGATTGGTATTGGTATTCTGCGGCGTTTGCCCAGCGATATTAGCCAGGATGTGATCTTGATAATGAGGGAGAGTGTCCGTGTAGGGAGGTGGCGAGAGCGACTGTTGAAATAACAGAGTGGGCGGACTCTGTGTCAGGGGACGCGGCTCTGGGAGATGTTGAGGTGGATGCAGCAGAGATTCTTCCCGCGCCCTCGCATTGTTACCTGGAGAGGGCATGGTATTCATGGTGGTCGGAGTGGGCTCTCGTCCGCTCGAATAATTGGTATCTTCCGAGAGAGTAATAGGCAAGTTCAATCCCCCAGGGAAGTGAGCCCGTCGGGACAGACGTGCGGCAGGCACCCTTGTCGGAGCCTCTGGAACAAGCATAGGATTCAGGGCTGCCCCATCGGGTTGTTTGTAGGTCGAGTCCCTGGGGTTGCCCTCAGGCTGAGGCTGCCGTTAAGACAACATGCTAAGATTAGATATTCGCCGTAACTAGTAGCCTTACTCACAAGCTGGATCTCAATCCAGTGGGATAGAGAATCTGTTGAATCGATGACTATAGGCAACTCGACTCCCATGACCCGGCTAGCGTCCTGGCTGCGTCGTGTCGCGCGGGGCCCCTCCCCTGCTGACCGAGTGGCAAAACCAACAGGTGACACTGCGTTCCCCGAAGATTCGCGCCTATTATCTTGGGGGCGCCACTCGCCATCAGCTCCCAAGACAACCTTGTCCGTGGTAGCCAGTGTACGCTTCAAGATGTCCTCAAAATATCTGTACATTCAGTCAACTAATGGGTATGGAGGTAAATAATAGGCGCACTCGTCTATCACAAGGTCGCTTTTATTGATTGGCTTGTCACAGATTGGACAATTTTGGCTAGCCCGTTCGGTGAATGAAAACCAGTTCTGAGCGTCAAAGCACTGAGGGTGTGTGCATTTCGAAGACCTGCACGGCGTTTTGATACGAGTGTGCGCAATCTGCTGGAGGACTCAGCTGCCTGGTTTGAGTGTGTAAATCAACATACCGGACATCTTAAACTAAGAGTCTGGGACCCCAGTTCAACCTCGGCATCTGTCGTGGCCGATCGCACGACTGGGCACCTCGTTAGTAGTATTTCTCGTGCCTGTTCCCAGACCCACTTAATCGCTTAGTGTGTTTCTTCGACAATCGCCTGATGTCCACTATAACGCCGGCTTTCGAAAGCAAAATGAGAACTTGACGATGTATAGCAGGCCTTAAACGTACCGTCCATAGGCTCCATCGCAGTAGGTGTGTGCTCCACGCGTCTTCCCCCCGAGGTTGGCTACGACCCGGCGAGGGTTTATGGACGACCAAAGAACTATATGGGGCGGTTCAACATGAGCGCGCACCTGTCAAACCGCGGTTCGGCGACAAGGCAACGCCAATCATGTACCTTGATCGAGACCGGTGGCTAGAACCACACCCACAGCCAATGACGGATAGTTTTCAACCAAATATCCATGTTTGGCAATCGGCCCTGAAAGTGGCTTGTTGTTCCTGGGACACCAATCGAGCTCAAAATCTTCGGCATGCCCCGAAAATAGTTGTTTGGCGCCATAGCTTCTACAAATTCCCTTGGATTCCCCAGCGCCCCAGCACATCGATACAAGCCCTGGCAAGTCTCCCAATGCCCCAGAAAGTCAAATAACAAAGACGGCAAATTTTCCAATTGCTCGGAAACACAAATGGAGCTAGCAACTAACAAAATAGGTGTCAAGAGTTACAAGAATTATCGCTCTAGATTCAATATGATCAACGATTCGGCTGGGCAGCACGATATACGCCGAAACCTGGGTTATCGCAGGATAGAGAACGTTGAAAGCCACCCGGAGCTGATTAGCACATTACAAATCGACAACCTACATTACCCGCATGACCTTCCACGTGCTTTCATCCATTCCTGTTTACATCCCGAGCTCCTGAATATGGTGCAAGCTAATCACAGTACTCACAATGATCTTAAGGTTGTAGAATGTTCGTGTACATAGTAGAAAAATCTAGAATAATAACTCATGTGATTGAATCCAGTTCGCTCCTACGCAGCATATGCGCCGCTAACTTAGCGAATGACTCGGAGCGATTGAGGGGGTACAAATAGGGTTGCGTTCGACCCCTCTAGATCCTCGTCTTTCTTTCCACATTCCCATCTCTCTTCTGTCTTTACTCTATAATTTAATACGCATTTATAGACACTTTAGTATATACGTGTCGCTTGTACAAAGGTATATTCGGCATGATCTCTCCGCCCCAGGGAGTTTGGCTGACGAAAGTTTCCTGAAAGCGAAATATAAATGAAATATGCACATACTGCTCACTTCTCGTCGCAGCCTGAACAGCGCAGACCCAACCGCTCGGTAGGTGACGGCATCAAAGGCAGTATGCATTTCCATCCGATACCCGCGTTCCTGTCGAGGAGAACAAAATATCGGCCTGAGGTTATCATAACTGATAGATCTGAACCGCCCCTAACACAACGACCGTTTTAGATCTCCAAAGTATACCGCTTAGCTTTTGGAATGAAACTGTCCTGTTCCCAACAGAGGTCGACGCAGGTAGATCAGTGCGAGGATAAGTGTGACCTTGTGACCTGAATCCTGCAGTATATGAGTGACTTCTAGAAGGCGAGACATTCCCCAAGGTGGTGGGTATTTTATGAGGCGACCGGACCTGACAGGTTCGTGGCGGGTTCTTTGTGTACAACTCGGCCATTGGCTGTCTTGTTATCGATCTGACAAATGGATTAAGCTATATGCGGGGTAATCCTATCTTTCGATATCTGATAATAGGAAAATCCTGTCTTTCCATGCGAACAACGATGGTGTGGGACGCTTGCAGTTAGATTTGAGGACCTCCGGCAGGCTCCGGTGGTGATGATAGCCACCCGCCACGAAACTCCAAACCCCGATCCGCCGGGTTCAGGCGCCGAACCGGGTTCTCCTAACAAGTCCTTCCAAGATCGTGGGAACTCCAGACCAAAGCACTCCTGCTCGCCTCTATGGTGACGGCCCGTCGAGCATGTTCGACAATCCGGGCATATCCAAGTCACGGAGTCTATTGCAGAGGAGCGATGCGAAGAACAGACGAGGTGTGCTACTGCGCCAAGCGCACTGGTGAGTCGCACACGTTCCTGCTGCGATATTTCCGTGGAATAGTAGCTGAGGTTTCTCCTGCTCCTGGGCTAGCTGGCTACGGTTTACCGAGAGACGCGCAAGAACGACCTTTTATGACCCGCTTTCAAAGTGTCACAGCTCGGCGGCCTCGCCATCAATATTCGACCTGCCCCATGGTCGGTGGAGAGAACAGCATCGCAGAGGACTCCACAGAGGACCCACCAACGCCTGCCATGGCGGCAACGTTGTGGGTCTACTGCTCTGCCTCGTGTCTTGCAAACGTGTTCTTCGTCCTCCCTCACCGACCCGGCTAAACGGTTTAAATTCTGTTACGCTCCCTATAACAACTGCTGGGTTTACTCGATTCTGTCCTGCACGCGCTCAAATACACTGCTGACCCACGTACTTCTCGACCGCCTACAGCAAACGCGTCGCTGCGCAACCCCGACTGTATTTTCGATCTGATTTTGGCTGCGGGTCCTATCAGTATTATCTTCTGGGTTTGGCCGTAGGATGCATGGAACATGAGGTGGACCCTGCTAATTCCTTGGAGTTTCCCAAACCCCACTCCCCAATTCCCCTGCTTCTCCGCTTTTGCGCCGATGACAACTACCCACTTAATCCTCGACTCTCGCTTAAATCGGCGCGCTTACCACACTAGGGGCCCCGCACTGTGGCCACACCGACAAAGGCCTCCCTAAGGGCGTGTCGTTGATATGTAAGTAATGAACTCTCGGGGGACTATTGTGCTATGTTCTCTCAGCACGCCGTGTTGGTATACTCCTTAATTATGTCTGTGTAGCTCGCTACCGCGCTCTTCTCACTCTCGGTTTCCGGCTCCGGTGCAGGTTACCTCTCATTCGTCCAGAAGCTTAAATGAACCATTATGGCCACTTTTCATTGATGCATACACTTCGTATCAGCGTCACGTCCTGCATCCGCCTCCTCATCCTTAACTCGAATGGGCGAGTTTTCCACTTGGCTGCGGACATTCGAAGAAAGCACTTCAACGTCTGATTCATCCGAGTCTATCTCAATTGGACGCCTATCGCTGTTCGTACTGCGATTGTTGGTCTGAGGAGGTTGGGAGTTTCCTGTCGAGCCGTACTTGCCGTCCGTTGAATGCCATTCGTTGTCTTTTCCAATGATAACTTCCCAAACGGTATCGGGGGTTTGACGGAGAATGGTATCAAAGAACCTATTAAAGAGGTCATTTCACAATTCACACTGCCATGGGTAATCTCCCGTACCAATCGTTGATCAAACCGTGAGAGGAGCTGTATGGGCAGCGGCACACCGGACACCTTATGATTTCGGATACCTCGATCAGAGAGGACCAGCTATCCACGTCAAAACACTGCCGGTGAGTGCATGCCGCGAATTTGACGGGCGTTTCGATCCGGGCGCGAGTAATCTGTCTTCTAGATGAAGTTTACTCAAAGGAACATGATACAATGACGTACCGGGCATCTTAAGCTGATGATTTCATATTCTACTTCAACTCCCCCGAGGCTTGTGCTGTCCATACTTATTTTCCACTCTAGGCAAGCGATTGCGCTCAATATACTCCCGCCCGCTGGAATACAATTAATGATTCCCGATTCACGCAGTATAGCAATTCGAGGCACTTGCCTATCAAGTTCAAATGTCTGTTCCGTCACCTTTTCCCGAGGGAAAGTCAGTTCTATGTTAACTAGAACAGTATTTGGTGAAGAGCGTGGGCCGTAAAATATGTCTGAAGCACGAGGAGAAGGGCAGCACACACGATTGATGAGACGTAAGGAGGGCGCTTAGTCGGATTGGCTGGCGCACAGCTGGTTCTTACGTCAGCGACAAGGCGGAACTATATAGGTCGCCTATGGCCAAATATGTGGCATACTGTGAGCCTGATGACATTATAATGTCAGTGGTACCTTATCCCCCGACCGGTCCCTTCGGGATGCTTTCGAAATACATCCATATGTATGCGCGTTTGATGACCCGACAGTGATCGCTCAGCAAAAAAGCAAAAATCTAGTTAGCGTGCTGGAGCACTCATGAGCTCGGGCGCACGGGTAGCTTGACCCCCCCCATCAGTAGAACTGCCTCTTGCTCGTGAGCACAAGGTAGCACGCTAATAGGTCTTCCATGTACTCGCGAGTGCAGTCTCCCGAGTGCTAAGTAGTGGCCGAGCACGGAAGCGTGCCCCCCTAGCAGATGGGTTAAGTGGCAAACAACATGAAAGTACCAATCTTGTGAGTGTAACTGCCATGCTCACTTACGACACACAAATATACAGTGAAAATTAGTATTTGGAGATGTTTCAGAGCAAGACCCACAGGGAAATATGGAAAATACGCGAAACGAGACAAAATGCCATAATCGAGAGGAAAGTGAACATACGGTACTACATGTTACCTACATTACTAACACTATAACGAACGATTGAATTCAGCTCAATGTAATATAGATACTACTCACAATCACTCTACACCATCAAACCGAACCCGAACCAATGTAATACAGGCATTCAGCCATTTCTGGAAGATGTTAGAACGGAAATGTACAAATTCAAGATTACTCACAGGCATCATACATAGGCTGATACTTGTGCTTCTTGGTATTAGACCAAAGACCTTCCGACGCGCCTGTAATCCTGTGCCACGGCCTAATTTCAGTTACATGCATCGCATTGAAGACTGAGAAGTACTTACAGGCACTGGGCTGTGGTCACCAAACCGAGCCCAAGGAGCAGCGCAGCTGCTTGACCACATCCGTGCCGATGAACGAATATTGCTGACACAAGTGTTTGGTGCCACCCGACCAGGTCTCTACTCATGGTGAGTGAGCTGCCTAGCTTCAATTCGTTAGAAAACATATACCTATATGTCCTATATGTGGCAGACACCGTCAAGGGTGGAAAGGGGGAGGACGGAAGGGAGAGAGGTGGTGAGGTACACTAGGCACTCCAAACCAGCTCCAAACGAACTCTGAACATGACGGCAGTATCAGATCAATGACGTTGCACGCGTCACAGTGGGGCTTACCTTGGAATCGATGGATGTCGCGCCAACCATCAGGTGGAAACTGGGCGGAAAAGTCGAA
>WSLN01000325.1:0-11055 GCA_019677355.1 Ceratobasidium sp. 370
TGTTTTCAGACGACGACTTTGGATACGACGAGGTGAACCACGCCGACTGGGAAGTCGCAGACGGAGGTTCGTCGCTCGTCATTTCCCCTCAACCGACTAAATGCGATTATAAAGCTAGATTTCACCAAACAGTACAATCGTCTTAGGCAGCATGTACGAGTACGCTCCGGAGTAGCAGAAGGAACACCATCAGCCATCGGGCAAAACGCGGCTGTCGCGCCTCTTCCCGCAGTGAACCGGTCTGTGCCCAAGAATACGACTGCCAGCATACCCACCAACGACAAACGAACAGCAGACCAAGCGGCGCTGTATGCCAAGTTCAACTCTAGACTTGCCAATATCTCCCAGCCATACGCGGAAATGCAACCCGGGATCAGTGTGAACCGCAAGGCCGCAAGCGAGCGAGCAAATGTCAAGGACAAGTCGGACCGAGCAACGAATGAACAAGTGCTTGATCCTCGAACGCGTATTATCCTTTTCAAGATGATTGGGAGGGGGTTGATATGGGAGGTCAACGGGTGCGTAAGCACTGGCAAAGAGGTGAGTAAACTGGGTGCACGCCAGCTTATCGGACGCTTACAAGGTCGCTGCCAGGCAAACGTCTACCATGCTCTCACACCCTCCCAACCGCCCGCCCACCTCGCGCTCAAGATCTTCAAGACCTCCATCCTCATCTTCAAAGACCGTGACCGGTGCGTAGCGTGGTTGATGTTGGCAGCAAGCAACGTATTGACGCATGTACTCTAGCTATGTTACGGGCGAACATCGGTTCCGACACGGGTACTCCAAGCGTAACCCACGCAAGATGGTCCGGCTTTGGGCGGAAAAGGAGATGCGTAACCTCAAACGACTGCTGGCTGCAGACATCCGGTGTCCAGAGCCTATAGAGGTGCGAGAGAACGTGCTAGTCATGGGTTTCGTGGGCGACAATGACGGATGGTGAGCCCCGCTCGTCCCTTGCATCCAGATACTGCTCACCCATGTTCATGACAGGGCAGCCCCTCGACTTAAAGATGCCTTAATTGAACCCACCGGCCTCCCATCCCTGTACACGGAACTTTTGATCATCATTCGCAGGCTCTATCACGTCTGCAAGCTCGTTCACGCCGACTTGTCCGAGTACAACATCCTCTACCACAACGCTCACCTCTACATCATCGACGTCTCCCAATCCGTTGAACACGACCACCCCTCAGCATTTGACTTTCTCCGAAACGACATTCGCAACGTAGAGGCGTTTTTCGGTGGCCAAGTGCACACGCTCGGTCCACGTCGGGTGTTCGAGTTTATCACCAAAGAGGACATCACTCAGGGGCAGGGCGAGCATGTTGCCGCGCTCGAACCGGTCCTAAAACGGTGGTTAGACGAGGAACCGGAACCAGGAGGGATAAGAGGCCAGACGGGGCCTGCATTCAGTCTGCCCGAGGCCCAGAAGGACGGGGTACCGGCACGCTCCGTGGACCAGGACGACGCGGTGTTCCTCAAATCATACATCCCACGCACGCTAAACGACGTGTACGATCCCGAGCGGGACATTGCGCGGCTTCAACGCGGGGAGGGCAAGGACCTCATTTACGGAGACTTGACCGGGGTTGTGCGGGTCAATGAGGGAATGACAGCCGACAAGCGCGAGGAGGGCAGTGATGTGGGTGATTCGGAGACGGGCATAGGCGATAGTGATGAGAGTGAACAGGAAGGGGAAGAAGGGGTCGGGAATGGTGACGAGTTTGTGGAGAGGAAACCGAGAGGAAAGAGACATGAGGATAAGGATGCCAAAAAGGTGCAGTTCACCTCAATCAGGCTGCACACACAGTTCGAGCTTAATCTTGGTCCTCGCAGGAGAGGAAAAAGGCCGCCAAGGGGGAGGCGCGCGAGAAGCGAAAGCACAAGATGCCCAAGGCCGAGAAGAAACGAAGGATGAAAGCAAGCAAATCGTAACGTCTGTCGGCTATGTTGCTGTTCTGTAATATATCCCCAATTGCTTCATTTGTATTGTACACGCACATATACATACATGCGCACACATATTTCATGGGCCTACGCGTCTGTCACGCATCCATGGCTCGCGTCCTCCACCACCTTTGTATACTTGTACAGCGTGCCCTGTTTCACTTTGAGCGGTGGTGCGACCCACTCGCTCCGGCGACGGGCAAGCTCGCTTTCCGACACGTCCATGTCAATGGTGTTCGCGACGGCGTCGATCGATATCATGTCGCCATCCCGTACCAACGCAATCGGCCCCCCGACCTGCGCCTCTGGGACCACATGGCCCACAACAAACCCATGTGATCTATACGAACACCAATACAAATCAAGTGAGACATCGATGGCGCGCATGTATGCGCGCTCTAGACTCACCCTCCGCTGAACCGACCGTCTGTCAAACACGCGACGTCCATCCCGAGCCCGGCGCCCATGATCAAGCTCGTAGGTTTGAGCATTTCAGGCATCCCTGGACCGCCCTTGGGGCCCAAGTACCTCAACACGACAACCGTCTTCTCGCCTTGCTTAATCGACTTGGTCTCAATCGCATGCACAAATGCTGCCTCGTTGTCGAAGACCCGTGCCGTGCCTCTAAACGACAGGCCTTCCTTTCCAGTGATTTTCGAGACGGCGCCCCCGGGAGCGAGGTTCCCCCGCAGGATCCTACACGCACGGGTCAGCCAGTGTGAATTTTGTGGAATGCACCATGCGGTCTGGAGCGTGGTCGCTCGCTGTCGGACACACAAGGGACGCACCGGATATGGCCCGTCTCCTTGATAGGTGCAGACAACGGGCGCAGCACCTTCTGCCCAGCGGGGAGCTTCCCCTTTTCCGCCGTCCAACGATCCAAATTTTCACCCAGAGTCTTCCCAGTCACGGTCATGGTGTTTCCATCGATTAACCCGTGCTCCATAAGATAGGCGAGTACAGCTGTGAATGCGAAGGCACAAAAATCAAATGAGTCATCCGAGGAGAGTAAAGCGCACAATGGACGCACCGGGGATCCCGCCAATTTTGTGAACGTCCTCCATCACATACTTGCCGCTTGGCTTCAGATCCGCGAGGAAGGGTACACGATCAGAGACTGCTTGGAAGTCGTCGATCGTAAGTTTGATCCCAACGGAGTGAGCAATCGCAATTAAATGGAGGACGGCATTAGTGGAGCCACCCAAGACCATCGTGAGGACCTTTTGAGTGAAGAAGATTGAGACATGCCCGCGGTTGATCTCGGCTAAAGGCACTCACCATAGCATTCTCAAACGCAGTCCTTGTCATGATATCACGAGGCAGGATGTTTTGCTCTAACAAGTTCATCATAATCTTCCCAACACTCTCGCACTCCTGCTGTTTTTCGGGATATTCTGCGGGATAGGACGAAGAACCGGGCATGGTCATGCCCATTGCCTCTGCAGCAGACGCCATAGTATTCGCAGTATACATCTACGAGTCCAAGTTAGCATAATTGACCAAGCGCCAACACCAGCCACCCACCCCACCACAAGCACCGGGGCCTGGACACGCGTGGCTGATCGTGTCCTGCCGAAACTTTTCCGCCTCTGGAGTTTCACCGTCCTGCAGATACTTTCCGTATGCCTGAAACGCGCTGACAATGTCCAACTGAGGCTGACCAGCACAAGAACCAGGCCTGATCGTCCCACCGTAGACCATGAGTCCGGGGCGGTTCAGTCGGCCGACTGGCCAAGAACGTAAGTGACTCCTGTTTCAGCACTGCGAGAATCTAAGTTGGTAGCCTTCTAGGAAGCCCCACTTACGTGCCATCAGGACGCCCGGCATGTTTTTATCGCAGCCTGGAACAACGACCATCCCATCGAGCCAATGGCCGCCCGCCGCGGTCTCAACCTATCCGAAAAAATTGCATAATGATGTTGCCTCGGAGAACGGGCTAGCTCACTTGGTCTGCAATCAGATCGCGACTCTGCAGGGAAAACCGCATGCCATCGGTGCCCATGCTAATCCCATCGGAGACGCCGACGGTGCCAAACTGGTATCCTGTTATGTCCGCTTGGCGAAGGGACCTGGTTATCTTTTGTCCCAGGCTGAGAAGGTGTCGATTGCATCTAGCGCGGTCGGCTACTTTAAGTGACCAAAAGGACCCGCACGCACCGGAAGACTTACGGGTTGCCTTCGTACCTATCCCGGACTGGGTTCAATGATATTTCGTCAAAATTAAATATTTATGACTTACCAAACACTCGCGACTCCCACCATGGGCTTTTCCAAGTCGGGACCGGACCCAATGCCTTCTGTGGCAAGTAACATGGCCTTCATAGCCTCAGAGAACCATCGCAGACCCGAATGTGCATGTAGCTCACTTGGCTCGCTCCCTGATCTTTGGGTGCGGTAACGGTTCGACTATACCTGTTCAACGTATTTCTTCCACGCAGAGACGATGCATGGATACATCTTTGAGGTGCATTCAGTGCTCGAGGGAACTTTGAGCGAGCGCTGGACTGCAGCATGTCGAGAGCCAGTGACAAGCACGGAATTTCGGATTTCGGACCTGGGCGAACGCTGCACGTGACCGCAGATCCGTCCAATATACCCGCTTGGTCATGTTTGCCTGAGCGCATAAATTGACATTTTTCCGTAAATTGACAGGGCGCTGACCGATCAGCGCGCCCGAATGAACATCGCGTTTCGTCTAATCAATTACCCGTAAATTACTCTAGAACTCGGCCGTTTACCCCAGCTACCGGTTGCAGGTACGCTGATCCCACGGTTGTCTCCGCGCATACACGTCAACTCGCCCAATTTCAACCGACCCATCTTGTGTCTTCCTCAACATAAACTTAGTCCGTTGTGGCCGGTAGACTACCCGACCCTGCAGTTCAGCCCCAAGAAACCCCACGTACTCAGGGCAGCCCGGCCAGACCGCGCCTCTCCCGAGGAATGAAATGGACCGGGAATTCGTGCACTATTCATCCAGGTAATCACATCTGATCCGCCGGGGGGCCCACGAGCTCGCCCTGATACAGCAGACGCGCTCCCTTCACGCGGTCGCTACTATTGTGATGATTGTATTGGAATTTCATCAGCGCACCTTCGGGAGTCGATGATTATCCTCCCTTGAATCGGTCCTTGCACTACTTGGGAGCGCGGGCCCCGCCGCCATCCCTGCACACGCGACCAGGCTGGGCCGATCGATATGGCCACGCGTGTGTGTTTTTTCGTGCTCGCGCCGTTTTCGGGAATGTATTGTCGCCCCCGCAGCCGACGTTTAACCCCGGTCTCTGTTGGATCCCACAGATAGGCGAGATAGCACGAAACCATAAAAATAAGATAACGCGGCATACACACATAATCTAGCAAGCCAAAGGAAAAAGGGAGAGGACCAATATCTTACAGACGTTGTAAATGTGTATAGAACAATCCCGATAGCAAGATGATAGAAGTCACAAACCTAGATGGTTATGATACAACAAGTGAAGGTTATGTGATGGAAACAAAAGGAGCGTGTACAAGCGGCCTAATACGGCCCATGGGCGGTCGTGGTGGAAAAAAGTCGAGAACGAAAGCTAATGTTGACGATTCGCCCGGAATTAGTGCTAACGAAAAGCAGTCGCAGCGAGAGACGGAATAGCAGGCCGGATATAAAAAGCTGAGTGTCATGTGGAGAGATGAAATGATGTGAAAGATGCCAATAATGAAAGGTGTAGGTTGCGCATAATAACGATGCCAAGTTAATAATAAGAATGTCAAGCGAGACTGGAGTCGAGTCCGGAGGTATACGGAGAAATAAACAAAACGGATTTACACGGTGAGTCACCCAGGTGCCTCACGCAGCCCCAAATGATCTAATTCGTGCTCCCCCTCCAGAAGCTCAGACTCGCCCCGCGAAGCACGCGCAAGTTGGATCCGCAGCTGCATCATCTCCCTGTGGGTTTTTAATCAGTCGAATATCACACGGGAATTTTGCAAAAAAAATAAGCATACTTCTCGTGCTGGCGTTGTTTTTCTCGCTCCATGCGCTCCTTGTCCCGTTCCTCGTACCGCATGCGTTTCAACGCAAGCCAGTCTTCTTCCCGCTTCCGCTTTCGGGTCTCATGTCCTTCCAGGAAATTCATCATCCGCGCAGCTGATATAGGAGGGCTAAGAGGCGGCGGGGACGGTGACGAGCTATGTCGGCCGATGGGCGAGCCACGCGAGGGGCCACCAGTCGTTCGGGCTACCGAAGGGGCCCGGTGTCCACTTGTGGGGCGTTGAGATGAAGATCCGGCGATCGGCGCGGCTGGAGGGGGCAATGCAGGCGAGCGTGTCAAAATATTCTGGGCAGGGGCAAACGAAGGGGAGGGGGCCGAAGCAGACGTCGGACCAGAAACGGCGTTGCCTGTAGCACCATATGGTCGATGCTGGTGCTGTATCGAGAGCGTGTGCGGGGGCTGGTGCTGGGACGGGTGCTGCAGGCGCTGCTGGGCTTGGTGGTGCTGGGCCTGCTGGGCCTGAGCCTGCTGGGCTTGAGCCTGCTGTTGCTGAAATTGCTGCTGCAACTGCTGTTGTTGAGTAGACGCATGCTGGAGGTGTGGCGTCTGTTGTGACACGGCCCCGCCCATTCCGTAGGAGAATGACATATTGGCCCCATGTGGTTGGCCTTGTTGCACAAAAGTCCTAGTCGCAGGACTATGCTGGCCGGACAAATTGAGGCCCAGAGTCGCGACAGAATGGCCCGGTGTCTGCATGGGCGGTCGCGTGGCGCTGGTGGAAGACTCGCCGAGCGATCCAGAAGCTGGATGGCGCGGGGTCTGTGGGGTGGGGATCTGAGGCGCCTGGGTCGTCGCACGCGTCTGCTGTGGGTTTTGCGCTGTCGTCGCGCGCGTCGGTGAGGTCTGGCCAGACGAGATGGAATTGGTGGACACGTTGGTAGTCTGTGTGCGCTTGATCAAGTCCCGCACACGAAAGAATTGAGGAAGCTTTTCTTTGACCCTGCCTGATTTGATGGGTGAGCGACGCGTTTACAACACAACGGAGCGGGGATATTGGAGCAAGTTGAAACGAGGACAAAGGGCTCAGGACGTCAAGCGTCATCGCACATCAAGGATCAGTGACACGGGCGCCCAGAAAGGATAGGTAGTACCAGGCCGAGAAGTGCGTCGATTCGAAGAGAGGAGGACGTACCCCAGGCGGCGGCAACGTTGGGGTCCGAGGACGCGGCAATCTCGCGGTCGTCGTTGAACATGCCCTGCCATTCGCTGAGCTCGCGTTCGCAGTCCTGATAGAGATTGACGATTCTGGAGAGACGATTAGATGCAAAGTTTTTGGCTCGCGAGAGTCACATGACCGACAGGCCGGAAATGAGGAATGCCAACTCACTCACTTGAACAGTTTGTTCTTTACGCTGACGGCGAGCGGCTCGATGGTCCGCTTGTCCTCGAGGTCGTAGCGGGGGTCGTTGGCGAACAGATGCCGGGCAATCTCGCGCTGGAGGTCGCGTTTCGGGACGCCAATGACGACGCGGGTGTGTTCTGGGCCGACCTGGGCGATGACCGCGTGCCACTGGCGGTCAGGGCGCTCGAGGGCCTGGATGAGGCGCTCTGTGAGATCTCCTTCTTCCCAACTGGGCGGGCGTGAGCGGTCGGCTGCGGCGCGGAGATAGTCCACTCACCGGACGGAGATGCTCGGACGGTCCACGTCTTTCTTGCCTGGGCCACGGCCACCACGCTTGCGGGGCGGGGGCGGCTGCTGGACCTCGTCGAACATAGGCGGGATGTCATTCTGCGCACCCATCGCGTGGTGCTGCTGCTGTTGCTGCTGCTGGGTCTGCTGCTGGAAACCGGGGAGCATCGAGTCTGGGTGGTGCGCGAGCGGAAAGTGGCGGGGATGGTGGGACTGGGGGGAGTTGTGCATCATCTGCGGCGGACTGGAGAAGCGTCGTCGCCGACCGGGGCGTGCGAAGCCGCAGGAGAGAGGCAAAAGCTGGGGGGTAGTTTTCGAGGATATTTAGAGAGCAGTTTTCGAATAAATGGGAGATAATCTAGTCTTGTGCGCATGCAGAGGGACGCTCGCAGCCGGGCGGGGTCAAGCATCAAGCTAGCGAAGCGGCACTCAAGGCGCTGTCTGCCTCGAGGGCAGGAAACGTCGAGGTAGCGCACGAGGCCCACCAACCTCGCCAAACAAAAATATCAATGCCCTGACTCTGATTGCCGGCGGTAGGCGCGTGGCTGCCGTCCGTGCCGGCGCCCCCGCCCCTGGCGTCGCCGCCGCCGTCGCTGCTACTGCTCGCAGACACTGGCCGCCGTCGCCGCCATCACGGTCGCCGCCCCGCCCCCGCCCAGCGCTCCCACGGACGCGTGGCAGAAACGCGACATGACGTCAAACACGCGCTCGCTCGGAAACACAACGTGGCTCGCACGCACGGCGGAGACAATCGCATACACATCTAGAATACAGCACGCATCTCAGCTGCGCCATTTAGGCATAGTCGGAACAGCAGCCCAGACACGCCGCGGAATCCAAGTCAGCAAGCAAATAGACACCCCGAGTGGCAGTGGTAGCCCCTCGCTGGAAAGCGCGTCGAACCCCCTCCGGACAGTCCGCGCCGCGTCGAGCTCCAGGCAGACCCGCGGCCGCATCTCGTCCTCGTTCCCGTCTGCACCCGCGTCCAACGCGGCGCTTGTCGACGCCGCCCCAAACAGCCCCGTTTGCTCGATCGTCTCAGGCTCATGGCACCCGCGTTCCAGCAGCATCAGCGTCGCGGGGTTGATCCCCAGCACCGTCTCCAGCACGAACCGGAACGGAAGGTGTATTGCACGTTGGCTTAGTGAGGGGTGTGTCGGCCGTGCGCATCCTGCCGTCGAGAGCACCGCCCCGGCCCGCTGATCGCGCGCTCGATCTGCTTCTGCGCCACCCACACCGGTCGGACCTGCATCCACGCGCACACACCGCGATTCGTCCAACGTCGGGAAATGAAACTGCGACAGCGCATCCTCATAATTGGTTTCGTCCTCGGCCCACAGCCCCCGGCCCGTCTCCGGCTCGACCTCGCTCCCTGTCGAAGTCCACTCCCACAATTCCACCGACGGCGTTTCTGCCGAACCAGACCCCGAGCGCCAGCTCGATGGGATCATCCGTGCGCTCCCCAACCGCACAATTCGCTCGCGCGTCAACGGGCTAGGCACCATCCCGCTTGTGGTGCTGGGCCCAGACACGGCCTCGAGATCCTCCCACTCGCTCGCGGATTGCAGCGGGCTCCGCGCCAGCCGCGGACTGTTGGCCGAGAGCGGGCTGCTAAGATCTGTCACAGATGAACACACCACGAGAGACGCCGACGAGGCATTCGAGTCGACGCGGACATGGCGGAGCCTGAGTGGGCCATAGGCAAGAGAGCTGCTAGCCCGGGCACGAGGGTGAAAGCCAGACGGGTGAGGTGATGCAGGCTCCGAGGACGGCGCTGGGAAAATCAAGACCGGTGTAGGCGCAGGTGGAGAGGCGAGTGGCGACGAGCTCGACGAGGCAGGGTCGGTAAGCTGCAGCGAGCGATTCGATGGCAATCTGACGCGAGGTCCACTATAGTATGCCGCCATCTGATTTTTGGCGAATTTCGTGCGGCTGCTCTGGCTGGTGGACGGAGGTGTCCCAGATGAGCCGCTCTAACGTAATTAAAGCTTCGGTCACGTGAGCTGGGTATTTCTGAAATGATTTTAGTGTCTGCCAAACTTGTTGGGGCTCAAAGTTAAAATGTTGGGGTGGCATGATCAATTTCGTGGCACGTATAATACAGTCGTTTAGCCTTCAAACGTAAAGCTGGCGCCGACCTTGTGCGCAGCGGGACCAACAGAGGTATCGTTGAGGCGCTGGGTGTCGAGGGCGAGACCAAACGACGCGCGGACACCAGGGCTGGAAAAGCCGTGAGAACACGCCTCATCCGGATCAGTCTAAACTCACCGAAGCGCCTGGGTGTAGCCGAGAACGAGCACGCCAGCATTGTTAATCTTGGCCTTGACAAAAGCGGCCGAATCGAGGTACCTATATGCGCCCATGAGAACCCCGCACACCAGAAAAATCCGCAAAAACTCACGCCTTGGCGCCAACCTCGAGGTTCACACCGCCCGTCGCTGCTTTGGTGTCATAGACCGCCTTGGCACCCGCCTCGACATCGCGAGAAACACGGTGGTAGTAGCTCGCGGAATACGCAGAAAAGTTCCCCAGTCCATGGAGCGTCACCGCATACTCGGGCGCAGAAAACCCAACCGCAGCAGCGTACCGCGTGAGCTTGGCCGACGTGAGGTCATACGAGGCCTCGCCGCCCAGCAAAAAGCCGTCGCGTCCGATGACCGTGTCGGCCGTAAACGTTGGGCCCTTGAACAGGTCGATGACCGCGCGCGAGTGCAAGCCAGGCTGTTTCCACACGGCGTTGACAAGCGCAGATTTGTTGCCCTTTTCCGGGAAGAGCGTCGTGGTCAAGTCGAGCTTGAGGCCCTTGGCGATCTGGTTCTCGAGCTCAACCTGGGTGCTAGAAAACAACAAAAATGAATAAAAAGATGTCGCGATATGACGCGATAGGGAACATACCGGAGGGCGTTGGTCGTGGTCCAGGCCTGGGTGACGGTAAGCCCATTCTTGGGGTCGAGGTACTTTGCCTCGACGTCGCCATTGATCGCAGTGGTCTTGGTATCACGCGTGCCAGCAACCTTGAACACGACACCGGTCGGCGTCTTGGTCTTGACCTCGAGCGAGGTACCAAAGATGGGCAGATCCTTGGACAGCAAGTCGTTGGACGACTTGCCAAGATCCTACACAATCCCAACTTCGTCAGCACCCTCCTCGCGCGCGCCGCATTGCGCGCAGACTGACCTTCCAGTTGGGCGGGACAGGTTGAGTAGCGGCCATGGCAAGAGATAGTGAGAGGGTAGCTGGTAGTCGCAAGTGAGGAATGCGCGTCGAACTTTTTACCTCAGGATTCCGGATGGTCCCGAGAGCACGTGCGTTGGGATTTGTTTGGACGCGCCACACTCGCCACTTGGATTCCCGCCCCAGATATGTCCGACGACGCGCAAGACTCGGCTGCCGCTGCCGCTGCTACACGCAAGCGTGCACGTATCAGCGACCAAGGTGGTG
>WSLN01000326.1:0-17553 GCA_019677355.1 Ceratobasidium sp. 370
CCTCTATTTTCTAGTACTAACCATATCTCATTTCGGTGACTTTTATTGCGGGCATGTGCGGGTATGGCAGCGCTTATTGTGCGGGTTCTGCTGGTAACCTGGCCGGATTCCAGCGCAACAATGGCATTCTCGCACCCGCACCGGCGCCGGCATCGCCGGTATATGCGGGAAGAACGCCGGCAGAATGCCGGATTCCCACATGCGGGATTCTCGCCTGACATGCTTGGCTAGTAGGCATGTGGGCCCAGTCGTATGGCTCTGTCTGTGTGATCCACTTGTCAGGGGTCATACACGGTAGTGGTATTATAAAAGACTTAACTGGCTCTTCAGGTTGGCTAGTGTCATGACTTATATAATAAGCATGATGGATAGTAGGGATTTTACTTGTTTTTATTGCATTTTACCTGAAGACAAACAAAGCACTTAACAGATCATGTGACTTAAGCGCCCAGCTTAGTCAGCAAGTCGGCCTCTCACCCTATGTGCCTGAGGCCGAGTGCCAATTATGTAAGCAAGTCACATGACCCTAGGATAAAGAGTGGCTCCTATAAGATTCAGAGCCGCAAAACACCTAGTGCCGAGTTACCTAATACCTTACCATATGTATAAGACACTGCATAGACACCAGTAGCAGTTGTCAGCCATAGGTCACGTGACCGAACAACAAACAACGAGATCACCTGACAGGCTATAAGCGCCAAGGTCAGGTGACTATCAATTGACCAATTAGCATGCAGCAACACATGCTGCGGACTGCGGATGTAATGACTCATAGTCCTAGCATGTATATAAGAATGGGGAAAGCAACCTGAGGCCCTCAGTTTGCTTTATCTCGTCCATCACCACAGTGTACTACGTAGCCACTAGAATACAACTTACAGAACATCACAGACAACGACCAGATGTATAAGAGTAACAGAGAGCCACTGCTTAAGAGACAGCCACTAGACTAGAAAGAGTACATTGCAACAGCTAGCCGGCATCACCGTAGGCCCAAGCACAGGCGAGTCTGGCGACTGGCTGGCCCATTGCACCGCATCAAATGGCACATCCTGAGGAGGAGTGCCAGGTGGCAACAGGGTATGCAGGCTAGCCCAGCCTTCAAGTAGGCGCGGCATGCCTTCTGCCTTGCTAGAGGAGTCGCTAAAGCCTTTAAGCTTATTAGCTAAGTTGTCAGGATGGCTGGATATTGGCGACATACCATCGCAAGAAAAAATATCCAGGCTCTGGGGCTGGATGTCTTGGCCCCTAACCAGGCTATAAAAGCAGTGGGCGGCAATAAGAGCTGGCAAGGAGTGGGCGTAGTGGGCATACATGATGTTGTGCCCATCTCTCAAGAGGTAGGCCCGGTATATATCAGCGATGGTTGCGACACAAATAGTCCAAAACTGCAGACAGGCTACATGTGCGCACATCTCAGCATAATTGCCAAACCATCCTGTTAGAGCCAGATCGCCAGCGACGCCTTCAGGCTTGGGGAGATAGGGGAAACCTTCTTGCTCCAGCTTGGAGCGGAAATTGTAGTTACCCCAAGGGTTAGCACAGTTCTAACCGAGCGGCAAAACGGCTTCGCCCAACTTGATGTGAGCTTGGAGGAAAGCATTGTGAAGCACGTGGCCCATGTTCCAGGAGACAGTGTGATATCTCCCATCTAGAAAATCCTGGACCTCGACATCTGGAGCGTGAGCGATGCAACGGTGCAAAATGTCCAGATGGTCGTCGTTGTAGATGTTGGGCATGTGATTGTACTGTGACGCATATATCTTGTATAAGTAGGAGACATGCTTAGCCTCATGGAGTGCGTTCAAGCTGGTCATTGGGACATCAAGGCAGACATAGTGAAAAAGCGTGGGCATGCCAGAGGCATAGGTAGCATAGCCAAATTCATTGAGAAGACATATTAAAAGTGGTAAAAGGGGAAAGAGTAAAGTATTGGTGGATGAGATTGGCGAATGCTGGAGGGATCCTAGGCATGGTTCTACTCCAACGTTAACCTTTCTCTTATATAGGTTTTTAGTTCTACAAGATACGTTATGGTACACTGACTTGGTCGCTGAAACCTTGAGCGGGTGTTGTTTGCCAAATGTTGTAATTGCTTGCCATAACCGGTAACAATAGTCCTGTAGGTCCATCAGATGTAAATATTCCTAAATGTTTGTCTCTAGGAATAGAGATTACATCTCAGTGGTTTTGATGGCTGCTGATCGCACGCAGCGTTTATGCCATCTTCTCAAAACAGCAGGTGCGTTCTTGAGTCTAGCTTCCTTGAGCTAATCATCCCAATCTGGACTATATCCTTTCCATTGCACCTTGTAATACCTGATCCGTTGAGTGCCGCTCTTCTCCAGTTTCTCATCAACTATATGTTCTATCTCATCTTCAAGAAGCTCATCAAAATGTTCCTGAGTCACATGCAACTTCTCACGTTCTCCAAATTTAGCAGGAGAGCAATGATAAGGTTCCAAATGTGCTATATTGATGATAGGGTGAACTCTGCGATAGCTGTCTGGCAGACGCAACCTATAGGAGACAGGGGTAACTTGCTCCATCACTTCGAAGGGTCCTTCATACTGGGGAGCAAGCTTCTTTCCTTTGCCTTGGTAGTCTCTGAGAAGTTCTAAAGAATGTATGTTGATCGTTACTTCGCTTCCTGGCTCAAACTCTATGAACTCCTGTTTAGCATTGTATGCTCGTTCTTGATACGCTTGTGCTAATCTTAGACAATCTTTTGCAGCTGACTGGGTAGCTTCCATATCTTCTGCAAATCTGTCTGCTGATTGACTCTCATTGGTAGGTCTGGGAATGTGTTTGGCATCTCCCACTAATAGATGTGAAGGAGCGAGAGGAGTGTAACCCCTAAGTAAATATGCGGGGCTAGACTTGGTTGCTGAATGTATGCTGGTATTGTATGAGAATGTAAATCCTGGGAGCAGAGTTGCCCAATTGTCTTTTACAGGATTCAAAATAGCTCTAAGTGCAATTTCCAGAGTTTGATTCATAATTTCTGTCTGTCCGTCTGCTTGCAGGTGATGAGCTGTTGTCAAGGCTCTCTTGATACCGATAAGATTTGTCAAATGTTTCCAGAATGTACCTGTCCATCTAGCGTCACGGTCACTGATGACTTGTCTTGGTAGTCCATAGTGACACCAAATGTGATCATGAAATACCTTGGCTGTCTCTTCTTCATTTATGCGCGTAGTGCAAGGAATGAAGTGCGCGTACTTAGTGAGCTTGTCTACTATCACATAAATCGCATTGAAACCCTGGCTTTCTGGTAGGTCCATAATAAAATCCATAGTGACTACCTCAAATGGTTGAGTCGGTATAGGTATAGATTGTAAAAATCCTTTCTTGCCGTGTCGCTTAGGTTTTATTACCTGACACTTAGGACAGCCTTTGACAAATTCTTCTACATCTTCTGTCATCTTGGGCCAATAGTATATGTTGCGACCCTCGTAAGAGCGGGAGACGACTAGTTTGTAGATTAGATTAGGCGACTATAGAAGACTAATCCTATTGATCGTTGTACGACTGAGATGTAGAGTACTGTTCGTAGCACGTAGTTCCCGAGTGGGAAGCCAGCGTGAATGGCTTCTTGAGCGAGCGTAAGGCCTACAATATAGAGATCGTCCGAGTGGACGACGAAGGTAGCTGTTGCGAGTTTGCTCTGCTCCTCCCAACTTTTTCTCGTGGCTCCCCTGCTTCGCCACTGGCTGTAGGCCGCGTAGGCTCTCTCGCTTCTCTGTGTCCGACTTGGTGTACACACCATTCACGGCTGCGCCTTTGTATGACTCACGGGTACACATGTCTTGTGCTGACGCTGCACCCGCAGTAACCACTGTATGACTCACCCTTAGTTTGTAGTATAAATACAGTGGTGCGCAAGCCTGGATTCTCCAGCTTGCTACACCTTGTCTCGCTCACTTACTTCGAGAGCTCCCTAGCGGGACTCATCAGCCTGGCTGTCACAGTCGACCACTTCGTCCTCTTGCTACAGCGCACACCTTCGAACACCCTCAGCCTACTCAGCCTTAGTCTCCACATAACCTCAACCTCCTCGGTCTCATGTCAGTCAGCCACAAGATCATGCTGCGTATCGCCACCTCCACCTTCGCCACTTCGTCACTTCGTCACATCTCGCTAGGTCATGACATTGTGTAGCAAGCTTCCACACGCGAATCTGGAGCTAACACCGTGGTTATCCTATCACCCAAGGAAACTATCATCAACATGTCGCAACAAGGATCTTGCCCAGGATCAACCCATAGCCACCAGACACAATACCAAACCCGATTACAGTCCGCCCTTGGAGGGGACTTCTCAATGACCAGGGGATCAACCCCAACCACACCCACAGAACAAGACATCACCGATGGGGAACAACGAACCCAATCAAGGAACTCCCAGCGATCAATGCCAGGAGGACTACCAGAAGAAGAAGAGGAACCCACCATCGTCATCGAAGACATCCCTCAATCAGAACCACGAGAAGCAGAAGAACTTCCCTTGGTATGAGTACTCCCCTGACCGTGCGTCGGGCCCGAACAGGAAAGTGCGGTGGGTGTGGGATCAGTCCTTATCGAACCTGAACCTAGCGACGAAGAAATCGAGTACCACTACCATCCCCTGGCAGGAAGATACCCTGTCAACCTTTCGAGAAGAGGAACTCCAAGGGCTACGCCACGAAGAGCCTCCCAACCCCTTCCTGGACAACAGGGAAATGAGCATGACCCAATTCCGCCACAGCCTCAACCAGCCCCACATCTTCCCGCTGACCCTGAACCCGACCTTCCGGAACCAGTGGCAGTGGCCCCACCCCAGTACCAACCACCAGAACAACCCCTCGCACAGCCCCAAGTAGAAGAACCCCCCTTCGATCCACAGGCAGACCCTGGTTTCCAGAACATTGTCCTTGCCCTGCGAGTGGCAATGCAACCCCTCCTGCCCGAGATTGCCCAACAAGTCCAGGAGGAGATCGACATAGAAGAGGTAGAAGAAGGCGTGGAGCACGTCTGGAGGCGCCTCGATGACTTCGCAGAAGGAGCCACCAATCTAAATCGACGAATAACAGAAATCGAGCAAAACCTGGTCAGGGTGGTAAATAACAGCTACGAAGCCCATCAAGAGGCACAACGTGCCAAAACGGCAATCAACCAAACACCAACCTGGGTCGACGACCTCTTGAGGGGAAACAATGAAACCCTCAAAGCCGTTAAGGACCTACGGGAAGAAAGTAGCACCGCCATGACCATACTCCAGGCTCTCGACGATCAGGTAACTACCCTTGACGAGAAAATAGACCAAATCTCGACAAAAGCATCCCTGGCAGAGGCTCCCCAATCCACATGACGGGACATCCCACCACCCCATAGGTCACCATCACCTCCCAGATCACCAGATCACCGATCCTGCTCGCGTACCCCACACCGCAGAAACTACCAATCCAGGTCCCCTGACCCAGAACGAGTACCAAAGGGAGCAAAAGCCAAAAAGCCAGAAGCTTTCGAAGGAAAGAAGAAGGACGCAGAAGCGGAACTCTTCCTAATGAGAATGGAAGTCTTCTTTAGGGATTACCCGAATGCCTTCACGGACGAGAAAAAGATATCCACCACCCTCGTCAACATGAAAGAAGGACCAGCCTCACGATGGGCCAAACCTTTACTCCACAAACTTTTGGACAACACGGAACACGAAGCAATACGCTCCTGGGAAACCTTCAAGAAAGCCTTTCTACTCGCTTTTGGGGACCCAATCAAAAAGGACCGAGCAGTCGAGAACATCCAGAAGCTCGTCCAAACCCTGTCAGTCACAGAATACGCCTCCCAGTTCCAGACCTACATGGAGGATCTAGATTGGGACGACAAAGCACTCATCGATCGCTTCAAGGCGGGACTCAAAGATAATGTCAAACGAGAACTGCTTCGCATGACAGTTCTACAGGATGTCTCCAGGCTCACGCTCGAAGAGTGGATCGAATACACTACCAAGACAGATGATATTCTTTACGCCACCAGATCCACCAAGGAAGCAGTCAAGGGGAAAGTAGGAGGGACCCCTGAAAGAAAATCTGCGGGAACCACCCCAAAAAGGGTCTCACAGGCCACCATCAATAGGCGTAAAAAGGAAGGGCGATGTCTCAAATGCAGCTGCAAAAGCCACATGATCAAGGAATGCCAATCAAAATGGAGCGAGGAGGACCAAGGGGACAAAGAACCCCTCAAAGGAAAGGAGGCCGAGATAAAGGAAATAAAGGATGACGACTCAACCTCCTCAGAATCGGAAAACTAGGACGGCCTACTGAACCCGTGTCTGTAGGCAGGGAAACCCAAGATCGTGATCGTAAACATGTATATTACCTCAAGAAATCTAATAACGACCCCAACTGTTACATCACGATCGAAGGAATCACGGCACCCACCTTAACACTCATCGACTCTGGGTCCTCACTAAACTTCTTGGACATTACCTACACCCGAAAAAACCACATTCCCCTCATCGAACTTTCACACCCTCGTACCATTATAGCCATCGATGGTAACGAAACAGCACAGAAAATCTGTTTCCAAACAACTCTCAATTTCACCTTAGAAGGAAAGAACTTTAGGGGACGCTTTTACGTCATGCCCCTAGGGGACACCTCTGCCATCCTAGGACAAGAATGGTTAACCGAGCACGACCCTGACATCTCTTGGAGGACAATGGAAATCAAATTCCAAGACGAAAAAGGAAGAACAACTGGGGAAGCCATGGATGACACCCCCATTCCACCCGAATATCGGGACTTCGCCGACGTCTTCGACGCAGAAAAATTCAAAGAGCTACCTCCACACCGGCCTCACGACTGTGCCATTCCATTTAAGGAAGGAGCAGAACTACCCAAACCAGCTAGACCCTACCCCATGTCCCCGGACCAAGCCAAGCAACTCCGAGAATTCCTAGAACAGGAACTTAGGGACGGGAAGATATGCCCAAGTAAATCAAGTGTGGCCGCCCCCTGCTTTTACGTCAAAAAACAGGATGGCTCCTTGCGACTCGTTACAGATTATCGGAAGATCAACGACATTACAATCAGTGACCAATTCCCCATTCCTCTCCCCGAAGACCTCATCGAGCAACTCTGTGAAGCAAAGGTCTTCACCAAATTAGACCTTAGGTGGGGGTACAACAACGTCCGCATCAAAGAAGGGGATGAGTGGAAAACAGCCTTCCGGACAAAGGATGGATTATTCGAGTACGTGGTCATGCCTTTTGGCCTAAAGAATGCCCCAAGCATCTTCCAACGCTTCATGAACGACCTTCTGGCCAATTTTCGAGGCATCTTCATCATCGTGTACCTGGACGATATCCTAATCTTCTCCCAGAACGATGAAGAACACACCCGACATGTCCGGCTTGTCCTAGAGCGACTTAGACAGAACCACCTTTTCGTTCGACCCAAGAAGTGCCGCTTCAGGGTCACCACCGTGGACTATGTCGGGCTCATGATTACCCCAGAAGGAATATCGATGGAACAAGGAAAAGTCAAAGATGTTCTCGAATGGCCAGAACCCAAAACAGTCAAACAGGTTCAGGCTTTCTTGGGGTTCTGCAACTTCTACCAAAGGTTCATCCCAAACTTCAGTACCATCGCTAGACCCCTTCATGACCTGACTCAGAAAGGGAGAGCATGGAAATGGGAGGAAAGGGAACAGGAGGCCTTTCAACAAATCAAAGAGGCTATTTCCAAAGAACCCATACTCGCTCACCCTGACCCGAACCAACCCTATATCCTGGAAACCGACGCCTCAGGGGTAGCCATGGGGACTATCCTCAGCCAGCGAAAGGAAGGCAGGAAACTGCACCCCCTTGCCTTCATGTCCAAAAGCTTCAACCCAGCCCAACGGAATTACGACACCTACAACAAAGAACTCCTTGCGATCGTCGAAGCCCTGAAACACTGGCAACTATACCTCGAAGACACCAAAGAGGCCATCACGATCTACACCGATCATCGGAACCTCCAGTACTGGAAAGAAGCATGACCCATGGACCGAAAGCACGCACGATGGTACCTAGAACTGGCATCCTTCAACTTCATCATCGTTTATCGACCTGGGAAGCAGTCACAAAAACCAGACGCCCTATCATGAAGGTCGGATCATGATCAAGGAGGAACTCTTCCAGGGCGTCAAGGCAGACATTGGCCAGGGCGACCTTTTAACCAAGATCCGAGAAGGACAGGCCGAAGATGAAGAACTGGAGCTAGTCATAACAAATGCTCAACAAAAGGACAAACTCCCACCCAGTATTCAAAAACAGTTCAAAAGATACAAATGGAGGGAGGGAGTTCTTCTATACAATAACGCCGTAGTGGTGCCAAAGGACCCCGAAATCAAGAAAAAACTACTCTGGGAATGCCACGACGCCCCCATTGCGGGCCACCAGGGTCGAGAACGAACGCTCGAACTGGTCAAACGACGTTTCTATTGGCCCAGAATGACACAAGAGGTCCATGCCTATGTGGACAATTGCTGAACATGTATCAAAGCCAAACGAACCAATACAGTGGCCCCACCAAAGAACATCGAGCTCCCCAAAAGACCCTGGCAACACATAAACTATGACTTCATCATAAAATTACCCCCTTCCCAGGGTTTCGATAGCATCCTAGTAGTGGTAGACCGTTTTTCGAAACAGGCACATTTCATACCCTGTAACGAATCCATCGGGGCGGAGGAGGTAGCAGACATCTTTGTCAGGGAAGTCTTCAAACATCACGGGGTACTGGAGGTCACTATCTCCGACAGAGGACCATCCTTCAACAGCCACTTCCTGAAGGCCCTATACGAACGTCTACAGATCGAACCCCGCCTCTCTATGGCCTACCACCCCCAAACCGACAGGTTGGCAGAACAAACAAACCAGTGGCTAGAAACCTACCTCTGGAGCTTCTGCAATTTCGAGCAGGATGACTGGGTCAAATGGTTACCGATAGCAGAATTCTGTCATAACAACCATGTCAATGCTTCCACTGGACAGACGGCTTTCGAAACCCTCTACGGGCAGGACCCCACCTGGGACATCAGCCACCATCAAAGCAATAACCCCAGGGCCAACGACATCGCAAACCACATGAAGGAGGTGTGGGATGAGGCAAAAGCTAAGATGGAGTTACAAAGAAAGGAACACCCGGAACCACCTAGCCTAGAAGAAGGGGACCGGGTCTGGCTTAACACCAAGAACATTCGAACAAAGAGGCCCTCAAAGAAGCTTGATCAGAAGAATACAGGACCTTTCCGAGTCATCAAGAAGATCTCCTCCCACGCCTACGAATTAGAGCTTCCAAAGTCCATGCGCATTCACAATGTCTTCCATATCGACCTTCTCACACCTTACAAAGAGGACCCTTTCCACCGAATGCAACCCCGTCCCCCGCCGATAGTAACCGAAGAAGGGAAGGAAGAGTACTGCATGGAGAAAATCGTGGATTGGCAACAGACAAAGGAGGGGCTATGGTACGAGATCAAGTGGGACGGCTATGACTCGAGCAAAAACATGTGGGAACGGGCTGAAAAATTTAGGGACTTAGGGGAAGTCATGCGCCGTTTCCTCCAGAAACATCCATTGGCGCCTGTGCCAAGCAGGTACAAAAGGGAGAGGGGGAAGGCCAACAACGACAGCAACCCAGCTACCACCACTCCCACTACCCCTCACTCACAATGGCCCCCACCAAGTCTTCCCTCGCTTCCAAACACCTCACCAAAGGGGGGAGGAGCAACCTCTTGGCCGGCAGGATCGCCAAGGCCAAACGATTTAAGGCCACCACCCGACTTGAGTGATGGGGACCTCGGGTGGTCGACGTGGTCCCAAGGGGACCCATCCTCGAGGTCCGAGAAGCAATGGACGCCGCCCCCTGGGGGGTGGAAACCTACATCCGGGACCTACGGTCTGTCACCAACTACCACGAGGCGCAGCGATATGCCAACGAGCTCGACCCCGAGGCCGACCTCGAGTACATCCCCTGCCACGAACGATGGGGGTGCTACTGGCAGGGCAACACCCTCCACGACCCAAGGCAAGGACCCCTCCAGTGGGTGGGAGACGGGCCACGACCCGACAACTCGTGGCAGATGCAGAAAACCAAATTGTATCTTGCCTGGGGATGCATTGGCGACTCCGTCTATGGGTCGTCACGAAGTCAAAGGGGCAGTTCCCCTCGATCGAATGGAAGGCCGATGGGACCTGGTGGGTACGAGCCAACCATGCTGAGAAGTGGGTCAAGGACGCGGTCACCAAGTGGAAAACGCTCGTGCCCAAGCAATACCACAAGGAGGTCGATGAGATCCCCGCCGGACAAATCTGGGCCCTCGCAACCAAGGGCAAGATGTCCAGGGACTGCCTCATGGAGTGGTTCGACCAGCACGCCTGGGACAGACATGACGAGGAGGAAGGCGAATGGGTCCTGTGAAGGTCACGGACAAGAGTTTGGGCTCCTAGTGTAGAGGTAACCAGTCGTTGCTACCATGCGCCCCAGTTAAGGTAGCCTCCCAAAAGGGGAGATGTACTTAGAAAGATGTGCCTTGTTTTCCTTTTTTTCTTTCTTCTTTTTTTGGCCTTTTTTGTGCTCGTCTCCTCCTTTGAGACAATCACTTTTGGGGGGGGAATGTTGCGAGTTCGCTCCGCTCCTCCCAACTTTTTCTCGTGGCTCCCCCGCTTTGCCACCAGCTGTAGGCCGTGTAGGCTCTCTCACTTCTCTGTGTCCGACTTGGTGTACGCGCCATTCACGGCTGCGCCTTTGTATGACTCACGGGTACACGCATCTTGTGCCGACGCTGCACCTGCAGTAACCACTGTATGACTCACCCTTAGTTCGTAGTATAAATACAGTGGTGCGCAAGCCTGGATTCTCCAGCTTGCTACACCTTGTCTCGCTCACTTACTTTGAGAGCTCCCTAGTGGGACTCATCAGCCTGGCTGTCACAGTCAACCACTTTGTCCTCTTGCTACAGCGCACACCTTCAAACACCCTCAGCCTACTCGGCCTTAGTCTCCACATAACCTTAACCTCCTTGGTCTCACGTCAGTCAGCCACGAGATCACGCTGCGTATCGCCACCTCCACCTTCGCCACTTCGTCACTTTGTCACATCTCGCTAGGTCGTGACAGTGGGGTCCGGGTGGATGAGTACCGGGTCCTTGGTGATGGCGTTCTTGATTGCTTGGAAGGCTTTTTCTTCTGTCTTGTCCCATTTCCACTTGAGGCCCTTTTGCGTTAGGCTCGTTAGCGGTTTGGCCAGGGTACTGAAGTCCCTTACAAATAGTCTGTAGAAGTTCGCAAAGCCCAGGAAGGCTTGGACTTGTTTCACTGTTTTGGGTGTCGGCCATTCGATCACGTCTTTGATCTTTTCCTTCTCCATGGAGATTCCTTCCGGGGAGATGACTATGCCGATATAGGTCACGGTTGTGACAAAGAAGACACACTTTGTGGGTCGTGCGAATAGATGGTTTTCCCGTAATCGTCTCAGTACTTCGCGGACATGTCCCACATGTTCTTCTTTGTTTTTTGAGTAGATCAGGATATCATCTAGATATACTACCACGTATACGTCCTTGAGGTCCCGGAAGATTTCATTCATAAATCTTTGGAAGACCGCAGGGGCGTTTTTTAGCCCAAAGGGCATTACGACGTATTGGTATAGCCCATCCTTAGTTTGGAAGGCCGTCTTCCATTCGTCTCCTTCTTTGATGCGTACATTGTTGTACCCCCACCTGAGGTCCAGTTTGGTGAAGATCTTCACCTCCCTTAGTCTCTCGAGGAGTTCGGTTTGTAAAGGGATGGGGAATTGGTCGCTGATGGTGATTTCGTTTAGTTTCCGATAGTCCGTGACCAATCGGAGGGTGCCATCTTGCTTCTTTATGAAGAAGCATGGGGCCGCAGTGGGGGAGTTGCTGGGTCGGATCTTTCCATCCCTGAGTTCTTGGTCCATCATTTCTTTTAGAGCTTGTGCCTCTGCTGGTGACATAGGGTAGACCTTTGCTGGCCTTGGTAATTCTGCCCCTTCCTTGAGGTTAATCGCACAGTCGTGTTTGCAATGTGGTGGCAGCTCTTTGAAGAGCTCCGCATCAAAGACGTCAGCGAAATCCTTGAATTCCGTTGGGATAGCCGTGGTTTCTGTGGCTTTTCCTTTGAGAGTCTTGTCGTTCCTATACCTAATTTCCATGGTTCTCCAGGAGATGTCTGGGTCATGTTCCGTCAGCCACTCTTTTCCCAGGATGACTTGAGTGTCTCCTAGGGGCATTATGTAGAAGCGTGCTTTGAATTCCTTTTCTGCCAGGGTAAATTTGGTAGATACTCGGAATCGTACTTTTTCGGTGGTTTCTTGTCCGTCGATGGCAATTACCGCCTGTGGGTGTTGGAGTTCTATGAGGGGTAAGGAGTGTCTTCGGGCGAAGGTGATGTCCATAAAGTTTCTGGACGATCCTGAGTCGATGAGGGTTTTAATGGGGTCCATGATTCCCGGAATAGAGATGTGACAATGGGGTGTATTATCGGTGGCTTTAATGTAGTATACACATCTCGTATTCTCGCGTCTCTTCTTGCCTTCTGACATGGGTACAGAAGACCGTTCTAGTTTTCCGACTCAGTGGAGTTTCCTTCTTCGTCAACCTGCTCGATGGTCCCTTCTTTACCCGTTATGGGTTCTTCCTTAATGTACTTCTTGGACAGGCAGTTCCTGACAAAGTGTCCCACTGTTTTACCGCATTTGGTGCAAGCACCTCGTTTCTTACGCACATCGATGATATGTTGGGGGACCCTTTCGTTGTCAGGGATCCTTGATCCTCCTTTCTTAGAAGGGCCACTTTGTTGGTTCTGGGCCTTGCTTCCTGCGTAGAGGATGTTGTCTGTTTTGATGGCGAGCTCCATCCATTTTTCCAGGGGGACATCGGCCATGTCACTCATGAAGGTCATTTCAAGGAGCTTCTGCTGGACGTTATGCCTAAGTCCACTTCTGAATTTATCGATAAGAGCCTGTTCATCCCAATCCAGGTGTTCCTGAAGTACTCTGAATTGGGAGGCGTAGTGCTGTGCTGATGTTGTTTGAGTGAGTTTAGCGATGTCCCGGATGGCCTTCTCTTTCTTCATCGGATCTCCGAGTGCTAGTAGGAAGGACTTCTTTAGGGCGTTCCAGGACTGGAGAGCTTCGTGATGTACTCCGTCTAGGAATTGTCGTAGCAGGGGTTGTGCCCATTGTGCAGCTTCTCCTCCTTTCATGTTAGTGAGAAGGGTGGAGATCTTTTTTCAGTTGTCGAAGGTGTTTCATAGTCGTTGAAGTATACTTCCATTCTCATTAGGAAGATTTCGGCGTCTCAGGTGTTGCGTTTTCCTTCAAAGGGTTCTGGTTTCTTAGCCCTTGCCCCTTTTGGGATGGTTGGTTCGTTAGATGGCTCGGCGGTGGTTGCCCTTGCCCTTTGGGGCTTCGGTGGTTCATTAGTGGTGCGTGTGCTTATTCTGGAAGAAGGGTGTTCTTCCTTTTCCAGAAAGTTGATCCGGCCATCCAGTGCTTGTATCATGTCCCTGAGATTGTCAATATATGACCCCTGTTTGGTCAGCTCCTGGCACAGGGTTTCGAAGAGTGGATGCAGTCCTTGGATGGCCGTTTCTATCCTAGTGATACGTTCATTGAGCGCGGTCATTTGCTGGTGCACGTGGTAGCTGTTTGTTGCTGCTGTGGCCGTGGATCGTTCTGAGGCGATGACCCTTACATTCAGTTGGTCGACTTGGGCATCCAGGGTTCCCACTGAGTGGCGTATATTCTCAAGGGACCTTTCGAGTCGTTCTAGTGGTTCCCACGATGCGGCTTCGATCCTAGGTACGATCGTAGCGAAGGCATTGTTCATCATAGTTTTGAATAGTACGATTTCTGGGTCGTTTGGATCCGGTTGCCGTGGTGGCGGTGGTTGGTAGGGCGGCGCTGGTTCCCCTTGCGCCCTTGCTCGGTTTCCTCCTCCGGCCGCTGCTTCTTGATTGAGTGCAGGGGAGAGGAGTCGGGGCGAAGGGTTGTAGTTTGGGTTGGCGCTTCTTGGCCTTCTTACACGTGTTCCTCATGGGAGAGTGACTATCTCGGTCTCAGAATCCGAGGTGTTAGACACTGTTATTACTTGTGGTCTGGGGAATGCCCTCCGTGAGGGTCCTGGCGTAGATTGTCGTTCTTGTGGCAGGTTGATTACAATGGTGGGTTCTTCTTCTGCCGGTTCCTCGGCTTCTGCGGCCATCCTTTGTTCCACTCCATTGAGATCAATGCTTTCCATCGTCTGTTCCTGTTCAGGTAGGGCTCCCGGTATCGATCTTGTCGGGGACAGTACTACTTCAGGTTCTGGTTGTTCTTGTGGTGCGTCGTCACCGTGTCTTGATCGGGAAGATTCCCACGAGTTGATCTGGACTGGTCCTTCAGTCCACGTGGTAGGCCTTCCCTGCCTAGAAGGGTTGCGCCGTGGTTCTTGGTCTTGACTCCCTTGCATCTTAGTGTAAAGTATGTATCTTCGATAGGGCTCTTATTTGTTTTTGTGTTCCAGAAGTCTCTTTCCTTTGGATCCTCTGCGTACGTAGGGGTTGCCACAAGATTGGCTATCTTCTTGGAAGCCGTGGTAAGCTTGCTTTACAATGTCGCAACCCTCGTAAGAGCGGGAGACGACTAGTTCGTAGATTAGATTAGGCGACTATAGAAGACTAATCCTATCGATCGTTGTACGACCGAGACGTAGAGTACTGTTCGTAGCACGTAGTTCCCAAGTGGGAAGCTGGCGTGAATGGCTTCTTGAGCGAGCGTAAGGCCTATGATATAGAGATCGTCCGAGTGGACGACGAAGGTAGCGATGGTGCTAAAGTGGTTTGGCTCAAAGGTAATCGAGGGCTCCAGGGCGTCCACTGGGGCCTAAGGGTTCGAAGGGCGTTGATGACTCTAGTCGTGGCTACTAGGGTCTCGTGGCTTTGCTTATGTTCTCACGAGAGGAGAGTTGACGAGGTCAAGCAAGCTGAGGTCTTCAGGCTTGCTTTCCTAGGTATATATACTGCAAGGTACATGGTCTGTGCGTAAGGCAGTACATACATGAGTCAGAGGGAAGAGTGACTCATGTCTGTTGGTGCGGCAGTGTGAGTCAAAGAAGGCTGTGGAGCGAGCGGTGTGGAAAGCAAGCGTTGCCGTCTGATTGGGCTTAGGTAAGAAGCAGGGCAGCATCCCATCGTTAGTAGGTGCCATGTTAGTCATAGTCACCTGACCAGGAGGGGGGAGGGGGGAGCGTTGGTAGGTAAGGACGCTCCCCCCTGTCACATGATCGGTCATGTGACTCGAAAGTCATGAGTTCGACTCCTGAGTCGGGACCGAAGAAAGGGAGGTCACGACAGTATAACGGTCTTAGCCTCACATAGGTGCAAGCGTATCCTCTGTGAGCACTTTTGCTTAAACTGTCATGCGCTTCCTTCAAGATTTCAGGAATAAGAGACTCTGGTACGCATAGTCTCATTCGATCTTTTTCATCCTGAAAATAAAGCAATCTGTCATCTCCTACCTTGTACTGAGAAAAAGGTGGATTCATAGGATGTGTATTTTTTCTCGGTGCTTCCTGAATTTCTCCAAAGTGTTTGTCCTTTCCATACACTTGCATAAACTTGGAAATTTCTGAAGAGTCAAGACTGACTATCAGGTTGAAACTGGATGCTGTAGAATATTCTATAGGTCTGCAGTCAGAATCTAGAGTAGTCTGAAAGACTTCTACTGGCTCTAAATCCAAATTTATGATTGCATGCACACTAGTGACGGCTTTAAGACGTTCCTCGAATTTGTTTCCTAATTCCTCATAAAGATTCTTCAATCCGTCTTGCGCATTCAGCTTAAGTGGAGTAGATTTGTCTGGTAGAGGGGATTATTTGAGGAGGAATCTTTCTTCCTAATCTTGAGATAGGATCAACATTGCTGTGTACTCTTCTGCTGCGATGTATAATTTTCATTCCTGGGTAGCCTGCAAAGATGGTTCCCCAGACTTGGAGTCTTCACGTTGCTTCTTCCTTGAAAGTCTTTGCCCACATAAGAGCGGAGTGATCTGTAATAACAGTGAAATCTGATCCTTCCGGGTAAACTTGAAATTTTACCAGACTTTCTTTGAGTGCTAACACTTCCCTTTCTGTAGCAGAATATGTTGTGAGTTCGCTACGCGCCCCCCCAACTTTTCTCGTGGCTCGCCCGTCTCGCCACCAGCCTTAGGCCGCGTAGGCTTTCTCACTTCTTGTGCCCCGGCTCGGTGTATGCGCCATTCACGGCTGCGCCTTTGTATGACTCAGGGATATGCGCGTCTCGTGCCGACGCTGCGCCCGCAGCTACCACTGTATGACTCGCCTCTTGGTCCATAGTATTAATACAGTGGTGCGCAAGCCTGGATTCTCCAGCTTGCTACACCTTGTCTCGCTCACCCATCTTCGGAGCTCCCTAGTGAGACTCATCAGCCTGGCCGTCACAGTCGACCACTTCGTCTCCCTACTACAACGCGTCCCTTCGAACTCCCTCAACTTACTTGGTCTTAGTCTTTGCGCCGTCTTAGCCTCTTCAACCTCCCGTCGACTAGCCACGAGACCACTCTTCGTATTGTTACCTCCACCTTCGCAACTTCGGCGCTTCGTCACATCTCACTAGGTCGTGACAGAATAGTTTCGTTCTGCGTTATTCAAGGTTCTTGAATAGTAAGCTATTATGCGCTCTACTGGGATCTTCGTTTTTCTCCAATCAGATTTATCCCATTTACCCTCCCCAGTCACAACATTCTTTTCATGGTCAATTTTAATGACAAACTTTGGGGGTGGCAAACCTTTGTGGAAATGTCTTTCACATATCTTGTAGGCCTTTGTGCCTTTTAAATCCTCAACAACAGTGTCTTCAATTGGTTGCTGCAGCATTCCTGCTAAACCATAGTCGCAGGCATCAGTATACAACCTAAAAGGCTTCCCAAATACTGGGTAGGCCATGACCAGTGCTGAAGTTAAGGCTTGTTTGGCCAACTCAAAGGCTTCATTTTCCAGATGAGTCCATCGCCAAGGTGTACTTTTCTTCAGTAATGCATACAGAGGATGCATTATCCATGCGGAGTATGGAATGTAACTAGAGAAATAAGTCATCATGCCAATGAATGTCTGAAGCGTCGGGATATCTTTAGGCGGTTCCAACTGTACAATTTTCTCAACCTTCTCTCTATGCGTAGACATTCCTAGACGAGATACTCTCTGGCCTAAAAGAATTAAAGACCTGTATCCTAGGAAGCATTTTGGAGGAGAAAGTGTTATACCCGAGTCTATAATAGCACTAAACACCCTCCCAAGATAAGCATGTGACGCCGAAATCTGGCACGCCGAAATTTCGGCATTTTTTCGGCACCCGCTCCGGCATTTCTGGCATTGCAGGAGCGGGAGCAGGAGCCAGAACTGAGATTTGAGAAAAAAAAACGCCGGAATCCCGCCCGGAACTCCGGCATTTCCGGCATTTAAGCGCTCAAAATTTCCGCACGTTCCGGCGCTTTCCAATGGTATTTT
>WSLN01000327.1:5169-17523 GCA_019677355.1 Ceratobasidium sp. 370
CATGGTTGTTGTGGCAGAATTCCACTATTGGTAACCCTTTGGCCCAGTCATCCTGTTTGAAGTTGCAGAAACTTCGAAGGTAGTTTTCCAGCCACTGATTGGTTTGTTCTGCTAGTCCATCTGTTTGTGGGTGGTAAGCTGTGGAAAGACGGGGTTTGACCTGTAAACATTCGTATAGGGCTTTTAGGAAATGGTTATTGAACAATGGGCCCTTATTGGAGATCGTGACTTCTGGTACTCTGTGGTGCTTGAAAACCTCCTTGATGAAATATCTGCTACTCCTTCAGCATCGATGGATTTATTGCAAGGTATGAAGTGCGCCTGCTTTGAGAAGTGATCTACCACTACTAAGATACTGTCAAAACCCTGGGAGGCAGGTAGCTTCACAATGAAGTCGTAATTGATGTATTGCCAGGGTCGCTCAGGGAGTTCAATGTTCTTAATTGGCTCATTTGGATTTGACGCAGGTTCGGCAATTGTCCACATAGGCATGTCCTTCTTGCGTCATCCCAGGCCAATAGAAGTGTCATTTTGCTAGTTTGAGGGTTCGCTCTCAACCCTGTTGGCCCGCAATGGGGGCATCATGGCATTCCCAGAGTAGCGCCTTTTTGATTTTGGGGTCTTTCGGTACCACGATGGCATTATTGTGTAGGAGAAATCCTTCCTTCCATTCATATCTTCGGAATTGTTTCTGTATGCTGGGTGGAAGCTTGTCCTTTTGTTGGGTGTTTGTTATCACTAATTTGAGTTCTTTGTCCTTGGCTTGTCCTTCCAGGATTTTGGTAAGAAGGTCGTCCTGGCCTATATCCGCTTTGAAACCCTGTAACTGTTCTTCCTTGATCATAACTTGTTCTGGGTTTGGTAGGTCTTTGTGATCTGACCTTTGTGACAGGGCGTCTGGTTTTTGGGACCGCTTTCCTGGTCGATAGACGATGAAGAAATTGAAGGATGCTAGTTCTAGGTACCATCGTGCATGCTTCCAGTCCATGGGTCATGCTTCCTTGCAGTATTGGAGGTTACGGTGATTGGTGTAGATCGTGATGGGTTTCTTGGTATCCTCGAGGTATAACCGCCAGTGTTTCAAGTCTTTGACAATCACGAGGAGCTCTGTGTTATAGGTGTCATAATTTCGCTGGGCAGGGTTGAAGCTTTTGGACATGAAGGCGAGGGGGTGTAGCTTGCCATCTTCCTTCCTTTGGCTGAGAATGGCACCCATGGCTACCCCTGAGGTGTCTGTTTCTAGGATGTAAGGTTGGTTTGGATCTGGGTGTGCAAGTATGGGTTCCTTGGAAATGGCTTCCTTGATCTGTTGAAAAGTGTTCTGTTCCCTTTCTTCCCATTTCCATATTTTTCCTTTCTGGGTAAGATCGTGAAGGGGTCTAGCGATCGTGCTGAAGTCCGGAATGAATCTTCTATAGAAGTTGCAGAACCCTAAGAACACTTGGACCTGCTTGACTGTTTTGGGTTCTGGCCATTCGAGGATATCTTTAACCTTTCCTTGTTCCGTGGAAATTCCTTCTGGGGTGATCATAAGTCCAACATAGTCCATGGTGGTGACCCTGAAGCGACATTTCTTGGGTCTCACGAAGAGGTGGTTTTGTCTAAGTCATTCTAGGACAGTCGCACATGTTGGGTGTGTTCTTTGTCGTTTTGGGAGAAGATTACGATATCATCCAAGTATATGATGACGAAGGCACCTCAGAAGTCGGCCAATAAGTTGTTCATAAAGCATTGGAATATGCTTGGGGTGTTCTTCAAACCAAAAGGCATGACTACATATTGGAAGAGTGCATCTTTCGTTCGGAACGCTGTTTTCCACTTGTCTCCTTCCTTGATGCAGGCGTTGTTGTATCCCCACCTGAGGTCTAGCTTGGTGAAGACCTTGGCCTCGTGGAGTTGCTCAATGAGGTCTTCTGGAAGGGGAATGGGAAATTGGTCGCTAATCGTAATGTCATTGATTTTCTGGTACTCTGTGACAAGTCGTAGGGAACCATCCTGTTTCTTGACATAGTAGCAGGGAGCCACGACACTTGACTTGCTTGGGTGTATCTTCCCATCCCTAAGTTCCTGTTCCAGGAATTCTCAGAGTTGTTTAGCCTGATCTGGAGACATGGGGTAAGGTTTGGCTGGTTTTGGTAGTTCCGCTCCTTCCTTGAAGGGGATAGCGCAATCATGTGTTCAGTGTGGGGGCAATTTCTTGAATTTGTCTGCATTGAAGATGTCTGTGAAGTCTTGATATTCCGGTGGAATGGGGGTATTGTCTGCCACTTCTCCAGCTGCCCTTCCTTTCTCGTCTCAAAATCTGATTTCCATCATTCTCCATGAGATGTGAGGGCTGTGCTCAGTTAACCATTCTTGTCCTAGGATGACAGAGGTGTCTCCGAGGGGCATGACATTGAAACGTCCTTTGAAGTTCTTTCCTTCCAGGGTAAAGTTAAGTTTTGTGTGAAAGCAGATTTTTTGCACTGTTTCATTACCATCAATGGCAATGATGGTGCGGGGATGTGATAACTCGATGAGGGGAATGTGGTTTTTTCAGGCATAAGTGATGTCCAAGAAGTTTCGTGAGGAGCCAGAGTCAATAAGTGTTAGAGTGGGTTCCGTGATTCCCTTGATTGTGATATAGCAGTTGGGGTCGTTATTAGACTTCTTGAGGTAATATACATGTTTATGATCACGATCTTGGGTGTTCCTGCCTACAGACACGGGTTCAGTAGGCGGTTCTAGTTTTCCAGCTCCAAGGAGGTTGAATTGTCTTCCTTGATGTTTTCGACTTCTGCCTCTCTTCCCTTTACGGGTTCTGTATCTCCTTGGTCCTCTTCACTCCATTTTGATCAGCATTCTTTGATCATGTGATTTTTGCGACCACACTTGAGGCACTGTCCTTCCCTTTTGCGTCTATCGATGGTGGCTTGGGGAATCCTTTTAGGCGTACTTCCTGTGGTTACTGTTCGCTTTTCTGTAGTTGTGTTGGCCTTCCCTTTGATGGTCTCCTTTGTGCCTCGGGTGGCATAGAGAATGTCATCCGTTTTTGTAGCTTACTCGATCCATTCTCCAAGCGTTAAGCGGGAAACGTCCTGCAATATTGTCATGCGAAGTAGTTCCTTTTTGACGTTGTCCTTGAGTCCTCCCTTGAATCGATCGATTAGTGCCTTGTCATCCCAATCTAGGTCCTCCATGAGGGTTCGGATTTGAGAGGCGTATTCCAAGACAGACCAAGTTTGGAATAGTTTCTGGATGCTTTCTATAGTGCGATCTGTCTTGATCGGGTCTCCGAAGCCGAGTAGGAAAGCCTTCTTAAAACTGGTCCATGAGCGTAGTGCCTTGTGGTCTACCCCATCTAGGAGTTTGCGAAGCAAGGGTTTTGCCCATTGGGATGCTGGTCCTTCCTTCATATTCACCAGTGTGGTTGAGATTTTCTTCTTGTCTGTGAAGGCGTTGAGGTAGTCCCTGAAATAAACTTCCATCCTCATTAGGAAGAGATCTGCTTCGTCGTCCTTCCTTTTTCCTTCGAAGGCCTCTGGTTTCTTCACCTTCACTCCTTTTGGGACATTTTCTGGTCCTGGGGACCTGGGTCATTGGTGATGTTCCCGACGTGGTGTTCGGGAACGGGAACAGCGATCTGGGGAACCCAGGGGTGAAGGTGACCAGTGGGCAGGTGCAATGTTTCGGCATGTGGACTGTGGGGCTTCTGCAAGGGTGGTGTTGGTTATGATTTGGTCTATTTTTTCCGTTCAGGTGTCTATTCTTCCGTCCATGGCTTGGACGATTTCTAGGGTGGTTTCATTCATTTCCTGTAGCCCTTTGATAGCTTTGAGGGCTTCGTTGTTTCCTCGTAGGAGATCCTCTACCCATGCTGGGGTTAGGGCTGTAGCATTGTGAACCCATCATATTTCCTGGTATGCTTCATAGCTGTTGTTGACTGCTCACATGAGGTTTCCTTCGATGGCCGTGAGTCGGTTGTTTAAGTTTGCAGCACCCTGGGTGACGTCTTCGAGCCTTCCCTGTAGATGTTGGATTCCTTCCTCTACCTCCTGAAGGTCGATTTCTTCTTCTATCCCTTGGGCTATTTCCGGGAGTAGGGGTTGCATAGCGGCCCGTAGGGCTAAAACGATGTTTTGAAAACCAGGATCATCTTGTGGGTTGAAGGGTTCTTCTCCTTGAGGGTGCCCTACTGGTTGTTCTGTGGGTTGGTACTGGGGAGGTGTGAGGATGTGAGGTTCCAGAAGATTGGGTTCAGGGTCGGCTGGAATATGTGGGGCAGTCCTGGGAGTTCCTCTTCGGGAAACGGCAACCAGATATCTTCCTGCCAGGGGATGGTGTCTATATTCGATTTCCTCATTGCAGGGTTTGAGTTCAATAAGGACTGATTCCGCACCCACTGCATTTTCTTGTTCGGGCCAGACCCTTGGTCGGGGGAGTGTTCGTACCATCAGGGGTTCTTCTTCCTCTGGTTCTGATCGGGCGACTTCTCCCACAATGATCGTGGGTTCTTCTTCCATTGGTAGTCCCCCTGGCATTGATTGTTGGGAGCCTCTTGACATGGTACGTCGCTCTTCTTCTGTGATATCTTGTATGGTGGGTGTGGTGGGGTAGGTCCCTGTGTTTGTGAGAAGTCTCCGCCAAGTGCTGATTGGAGATGTGTCTGGTATTGGGTTTGATGGCTGTGTGTTGATCCTGGTCAGGATCCCTGTTGCAACATGTTGGCGAAGACCTCTTTTGGTGATAGGATGACCACGGTGTTAGCTCCAGGTTTGTGTGTGGAAGCTTGCTACACAATGTCATGACGTAGCGAGATGTGACGAAGTGACAAGGTGACGAAGGTGGAGGTGGCACACTAGAGTGTGGTCTCGTGGCAGGGACTCAGTGACGACGTGAAGATGATGAGACCAAGACGAAGTGAAGACTAAGGCCAATAAGGCTAAGGGTATTCGAAGGGGTACGCTGGAGTGAGGCTGCGAAGTGGTTGACTATGACGGCCAGACTGATAAGTCCTGCTAGGGAGCTCAAGTAGATGAAATGAGCAAGACGAGGTGTAGCAAGCTGGAGAAATCCAGGCTTGCACACCACTGTATATATACTCCTAACCATGTATCGAGTCATACAGCAGTAACTGCGGGCGCAGCGTCGGCACAGAACACACATACCTGTGAGTCATACCAAGTGCAGCCATGAATGGCTCATACACCAAGTCGAAAACTGAGAAGCGAGAAGGCCACATGGCCTAAGGCCGGAGGTGGGGCGGACAAGCCATGAGAAAAGATGGGGGTGAGTGAAGCGAACTCACAACACCTGTGTGGTGCATCCAGATGAGGGACATGTATGAAGAAACCCAGTTATGGGAATTTGTTGATGGTGCTACCCCCTGTCCAGCACTTGGACAACAAATCAATACAACAACAGCTGGCAGAACACAACAAGCCACTGCAGTAACACAGCAAGATATTGATACACGGCAGAAGAAGAACTGCCAAGCCCTTGGCATGCTTCGCCACCACATAGAAGCATCGCCCATGACACATGTCACCTGCTGCACAACAGTAGAGAATGCCTGGAATATCCGACAACAAGTCTACCAAGCCATTGGCTCCGCCACATGACCCTGCTCTGGAACAAGTTCACAGGGCTCCGCATGCATGAAGGTGATGATCTCAAAGATCACCGCAAATCCCTGAGGAAAATCTTTGATGAGCTCAACATAGCCCTACTCACTGAGAATAGCAACTCCATGGTTCTCCTATAATGGGAACCCCTCTGACCACCTGTGGCTGTGTCCCAGAGCAATCTGATGGCTAGATAAGATTCTAGATCCCTGGGTCACATGATGTCAGGGACCTGTCACATGTTTCAAGAACACTCAAATATCTTCAGACAAAGATAGTCCAGAAACATAATAAAAGCTTTAGGCTTTTAGGAAACTTACCAGAGTTCTTGGGACACTGGTAAACCCAGTAGAATAGTTCCACTAACCAGAACCACAATAGTGGAAACTTCTGAAACACCCAACCTATTGGGATGAGTTGTACCAAACAAACAGCAACCTGTCCAAACATTGAGTGCCAGTACCATGGGCACTACTGAAACACTAGCCCAACTCAATTCTGACCTCGTCGCGAGGTCAGTGAGAGGCTCTGAAAGGGAATTTAGTGCAGGGCAGTGGTTGGGACTAAATCTGGCAGGTAGGGACTGTTTGAGCCCGAGTTGCGGTGAGAGGGCCCTTTTGAGGCAGCCAAAGCTGGGCCAAGAGCCGAGCGCTTAAGCCATGGCCAAATAGTGTATGTCAGACACATATGGTAGATGTACTTAGATATCATATCTTATCTTCATCACCCTGGTCTCATCTGCTGACAAGATTTCCTGGCCAGAGTCAGCGTATTTCTGGCTCAGCATTTTGATCACTTATCGGGCTGTGGAAATCTTATTGCACCGGTATCAGATCAGTGCACATATATTCACAAAATACTGATTATCTTTTTGCTAAAATTCTCGCCTGCCCCCCTTTCCCCCTATTCCTGTGCTCTCTACATACAGTGGTAGTGTTAAATGAGTGTGTAGTATTCTGTAGAATAGACAGTAATATACACCGGTTACAGTGGATAGGTATGGTGCAGCATCCTGGGCGCGGTTGCCCTATACATCGAGTTACAGACAACAATAATGGGCGATACAGCAACAGCGGTTTGTTGGTAGACCCAGGGCAGCTAGAGAGGTCTGGTTAGAGTGTGGTATATGGCGGTGGAGGTTGGTAGTGTAGTTGCACCCACCAAGGCTTGGTGCGAGGCAACATTGTAAGCACATGTATTTGGGAGGAGGGATAACGCTGTAAGCACATGAATTTGTAACAAGAGAAAAAGACATACCAGGTGTCACGCTTGGCATGGATGGCAGCCAAGTTGGTGTCCTCAAAGAGGGGGACAAGGTACGCCTCCTCGAGTGCCATCGCGACTGACGAATGGAAGTGGGGGTTGGTCTTGAAGCCCTATGCGATCTCACGAATGAGATGCTGGAAGGGCAGCTTTCAGATGAGGAGCTCCGTCGGCTTTTGGTAGCAACGGATTTCACAAAGAGCAACGGTACCAGGGTGGAAGCGGTGAGGCTTCTTGACACCACCCGCAGGCCTAGTAAAGCATGACATGAGCATGAGGTAGAGCTGGGTGTATGTGGCTTACCAACACAGACTTGGCTGACTTGCGAGCCTGCTTGGTCGCAAGCTGCTTGCGAGGTGCCTTGCCTCTGGTTGATCCGCCTTCAACCTGGACAAGAGGCGGTTGGTAGCGTGAGTTAGATGGTCTGCGAGAGGGAGGCAGGTCGTACTGTATGGCAAGCTGCTTGCAGGGCCCCTTGCCACTGGTGGACCTGCACCTGACCTGTGAAAAAAGCAGCTGGCAGTGTTAGCTAATGGGATGTCAAGCCTCCACAAACAACTTGTATTAACCAGTTCGTGGTTGAGTAGTACGCGGACAATCATCACGCATACTGGAGACCACGTACTACTAGTGCAGAGGTAAGATGCCTCAATTAGTGAACCTCATTGTCATCATACACAGAATATATCAGAAAATGCACAAAATTCACAGCTCTCCAGCGATGTAAATGTATTTGCGTACAAAAAATTATACGGGGAGATCGCAGCCAAACATGTCAAAAATAAATTCAAGGGAGTCCATGTACTCATTTTTGTTGCGTCTGGGACAGTATTTTGCTTATAACTCACTCAGTCTTCGTCCAAATGACATGTGGATTGAAGCTAATGGGATGTCAAGCCTCCCCACACAACTTGTATTAACCAGTCCATGTTGAGTAGTACATGGACAATCATCATGCGTGCTGGAGACCACGTACTAGCTCACAGGTAAGATACCTCAATTAGTGAACCTCATCGCAATCACACACAGAATAGATCAGAAAATGCGCGAAGTTCAGAGCTCCTCAGCGATGTAAACATATCCATGTACAAAAGGGCATACAGGGAGATCGCAACCAAACATGTCAACAGGAAATTCAGGGGAGTCCACAATCCTTGTTTGCTGGTCATACCTGTCAAACCTGTACAATATGGGTATCAATAGTTGTGCACTGAAGGGTAGAGTCCTATACAATGCTTGAGACTGTGTGGGAATCACAAACTGAGGAGACATTGGAGCATTATAGGGGTTAACCCCCTGATATGTGCCACACACACCAAGAAATCCAACCAGGCAAATGTCGCTCCCTCATGTCCACCAGCAGGGGCCTACGTCAGAGAGTATATATACGAAGTTTCAGCCTGATTGGAGCATTGCTAGTGGGCGAAATTGTGGGTGATCTGCAGTTCACCTGTGGGAGCCTCAATCAAACACAGTCTCCTGCTTTGTAGATTAGATTAGACGACTATTAAAGACTGATCCAATCGATCTATGTACAATGGCGACGTAGACTACTGTGCGTAGTACAAAGTTCCCGAGTGGGAAGCCAGTGTGTACGGCTTCTTGTGCGAGCGTAAGACCTACGATGTAGGTTTTGTCCGAGTGGACGACGAAGGTAGCGATGACGCTGAAGTGGTTAGTCTCGAAGGTTATCAAAGGCTCCAGGGTGTTCACTGGGGCCTAATGGTTTGTAGGGTGTTGATGGCTCTAGTCGTGGCTACTAGAGTCTCGTGGCTTGGCTTACGTTCTCACGAGAGGAGAGTCAATGAGGTAAAGCAAGCTGAGGTCTTCAGGCTTGCTTTCCTGGGTATATATACTGCTGGGTACATGGTCTGTGTGTAAGGCAGTACATGCACAAGTCAGAGAGAAGAGAGACTCATGGCCATTGGTGCAGCGGTGTGAGTCAAAGAAGTCTGTGGAGCAAGTGGTGTGGGAAGCGAGTGTTGCTGTTTGATCAGGCTTATGTAAGGTGTCACGACTTAGCGAGACGTAGCGGGTTTCACGGGATTGCGAAGGTGGAGGTGGTGAAGGTGGTGGTCTCATGGCTGTTCAACGTAGGGAGAAGGTAGCTCGACGGTGCGGAGGCTAAGATTGATACGCTTAGAGGTGTTCGAAGGGGTGCGCTGGTGTGAGTAGGCGAAGCGGTCGGTGACATCGACCGAACTGAGGAGTCCCGCTAAAGAGCTCTCGAAGTGAGTGAGCAAGACAAGGTGTAGCAAGCTGGAGAATCCAGGCTTGCACACCGCTGTATATATACTACTAACTACGGAACGAGTCATACAGTGGAGACTGCGGGCGCAGTGTCGGCACAGGACGCGCGTACCCTCGAGTCATACAAAGCGCAGCCATGAATGGCGCGTACACCGAAGCGGAGTCTGAGAAGCGAAAACGCCTACGCAGCCTAATGCCGGTGGCGGGGCGGGCAAGCCACAAGAAAGGTTTGGGGGTGAGTGAAGCAAACTCGCAACATAATGAGCAGTGGCAGCATCCCCATGTTAGTCGATGCCGTGTTAGTCATAGTCACATGACCAGGAGGGGGGAGGGGGGAGCGTTGGTAGGTAAGAACGCTTCCCCCCATGACATAATCAGTCAGGTGACTTTGAGGTCGTGAGTTCGACTCCAGAATCAAGACCGAGGGAGGGGGGCTCATGACACAATCCCCAGGAGAAGATCTATGAGTCCATTTACTCCCCAACCTGATGCTCCTAAGATTATGGGAGCAGGACCAAGGCAATCCGGTAGAGTATTGGAAACAGTTTTGACTCATCCATCTAATGTCAGGACTGAATACTTTCCACCTCCTCTGGGAAGAATCTCAGAAGAAAGTGAAAGCAGACCATCTAGGGATGAGCCATCTCTCCTCCATGGTAAACATTGGATGCAGCAGACTACTACTAGAGCTTTTGCAGGTAGGAGACTATCTGAATTAGCTGGACCTTCATCTCAACCTCAGGATTTCTACTCTCCCAAAGAGTCGACAGAAACCCCTAGGTTTAGACACAGGGACCAGAAGGGAGAGCCAGCTAACCCTGCCCTTTCAACCCCTCTATTTCAGTCTACTCCTGCCACTTTCTCTACTAGACAAAGCAGAATGCAGTATGTACCCTCTACAAACTATGCCCCTGCTGCTGTAGATAGCCAACCAACTGTTCCTGGAACTGGAAATAAGTCCCCTTACAATCCACCAGGAGGATCACCTCACACTCCCCCAAGCCAGGAGGGAGTGGAAGGTTCATTCCTACAGGAGGAGGACAAGGCCCTCCAGGACCTCCCCCAGGAGGCCAAGGACCGCCTATTCCACCTCCAGGAGGTCAGGGACTGCCAGGACCTCCTCCAGGAAGCCAAGGACCTCCAGGACCTCCAGGACCTCCACCAGGAGGAGCCAATTGGGCCTACTTCCAAGGTCCCCCTGGTCCTCCAGGAAATCCAGCCTGGTCCACCAGGAGCAGGAGGAGCTGGTCCTAGAAACAATCAACCTCATTTAGATGTGAGGTTGAAACCAACAGATGTCATTCCTGAATGGGATGGTAATCCTGATACTCTAGCTAAATGGTTCAGTCATCTAGACAAACTAGCAGCTAGAGGAATTGATATACACTGGTGCTCAAAAGAATTAAGCCACGTGATTGTGGCCGAGTATTCTGCATGTGACGGTCGAACGGTTGAGCATAGTGGTACACATGTATAATACATATTGTAGTGTAGCATACATTGAACTCGTGTGCGAAATTTCAAGGTGTTCCGTGAAAAACTCACGAAGATATGGCTGGCTCAAGACTGGAGGGGCCATGAGGCACTTTGATCTGATGTAAATGGTGTGGTCACTGTCATCAAAATAACCCCCCCTCGTTGCCCAAACCACACCTTACCTCTGTATATTCTGTGTATCATGGCACGCTATACCTCCCCTGTCACAAAGGGAAACATACTCTTCCTGAAAAGACCCAAATATTCCGACCGTGAAGTAGCTGAGCTCCTTGGCAATGTCAGCCATGCTACTGTCAGTTGTGTCTGGAGAATCTACAAGGATGGGTGCATCTCCCAGGAGGGTGTTGGTTGGCTATACCGCATCCAGGGCATCATGAGGACTGCAGAGTACATCGAAATCCTTCAAAAAGCGTTCCTTGGGAGCTTGGCAGACTGGCGCATTACCCCATCCAACATTATCTTCCAGCACGATCATGACCCAAAGCATATGGCAAAGCTGGTACCGGCCTGGCTGCTCAAGCGCCAAGTCAAAATCCTTCCATGGCCCGCAAACAGCCCAGATTTGAATATTATTGAGCATGTTTGGGCTCATCTGGAGCACTGCTTGCGTTCGCGTCGCTTTCCTCCCCAAAATCGAGAGCAGCTCTGGGTGGCACTGCAGGAGGAGTGGGCACGGATCACCCCAGATTATATTGGGTCCTTATATGATTCTTTACCAAAGCGAGTACGGGAAGTGGTTCAGAAGAAGGGAGGGAACACCTCCTATTAGTATTATACACATCGATTTTATGTACAATGATTTCTGGTGAATGGAAACGTTGTCGGAGCAAATTGATCAGAGTGCCTGATGGCCCATCCAGTCTTGAGCCAGCCATATCTTCGTGAGTTTTTCACGGAACACTTTGATTTTTCGCACACGAGTTTAATGTATGCTACGCTACAACATGTATTATACATGTGTACCACTATGCTCAATCGTTCGACCGTCGCATGCAGAATACTCAGCGATAATCACGTGGCTTAATTCTTTTGAGCGCCAGTGTAGCAGACCAGCTGCCTAGTGTAGTTCCTTTTAGATTAACCAAGGATGCCAAGGCATGGTTTGAATCTCTTAATGCAGCTGAACAGAATTACTTCCAGACCCATTGGAATGACTTTAAGAACCATATGGGTCAATTCTTCTGGACTCCTGCCTGGATAGCTAAGGCTGAGAGTACAGCTCATGAAGCCAAGTACAGAGATTCCAGTCACTCTAGGGAAACTCCTGTGCAGCATCTCATGTGCAAGAAGGACCTCATTGACTCTGCTTATCAGTGGAATGACATTGATATCATTGGTGAAGTTGCTAAAGGAGCTCTCACCAATGGAAACTTGTAGTAGACCATGACTGCATAGAAGATTGGTCCTTCTACCTGTCGCAAATCAAAGAGAAGGAAGACATGTTAGATGATTGGCCATCTGGCTCTCATCACAATCATGCTATTTCTTCCAGTGATTTTAAGCAGGCCATGAGAAACTACAAGGTTGAGAGGAAGATGAAGAAGAAAGGACGAGCTAATGTTCATGCAGTAAGCTCTAATAAGCCTAACTCTTCCTTTTCCTCCAAAGAAAAGAAGTATCTCTATCCTAAGGATGATTCCAATGTCTCCAGCGGTCCTACTCCTAAAAAGAAAGGATTCCGACCCTGCAGACACTGTGGAAGCAAGAATCATTGGGATAACCATTGCAAGCAGCCTGAAAG
>WSLN01000328.1:0-17515 GCA_019677355.1 Ceratobasidium sp. 370
CAAGAACTTGACCTCCTGTCTAATAGGAGTGTTATTGACTCTATCGCTTATTCCTTGAACTTAAAGACCTTTGGTAGGGCGCTAACGCGTGACACTAGGTCAAGTTCTTTTACTCATCGCCCAAATCCTGGCCCGCGACGCCGAAACAGCCCTCGTCGCTGTCGCTTCCCTGCTACTTGTCGACTTGACTCTCGCCGTCGTCAACGACTCTACCCTTTGGGCGATTGTGCTCATTGTTCTCGCTGTTTTCCTCATTGGCGAAATCCTTCTCCTGCACATCGGCGCTGTCCTCTGAGCTCCATGTGAAGTGTTGAGCCTGACCAGGCAATTGCCTGCCCATCCTTGCTGAGAACCCACTTGGGAGGCCCGCTGGTCCAGTGAAACGTGTGTGCGGTGACCCTGGGCATAATAATCAAAAGTGCAGGATGCAACACAGTAGCTGGGGAGTACCAGTCCCTTGTGTGGCAATTGCCTACCTTTGTCACTTGAAAAAGCAACCTTAGTCCGCGAACCATCCGCTTGACACAAACACAGTCCAGATCACACCTGTCCAAGGCTGTTGACTGTTGACTAGTGGTGTTACAATGCTAGTTGGGGAGCAAAGGGTTAGCTGCACAAGTAGAGTTTCCATTATAGCTTCTTGGCGAACCACTGATACCACTGGCCTAGGCCGCATAAAGGGAATATCCCTTATTTTGAACCTCTCCTACGAGTTAGGCTTAGGCCCATTCTTGGAACCTTGAGATCTCGCACTCCCACTACCAGATCTGGTCCTTCTTTCTGTGCATCGCACACCCCTAACAGCAAGTACTCGTTACCGTCGCACACCAGACTTGCGCTCAATTCGAAACCTGTATTAGTGCGACGAGACGAAACCACCAGGTGTACACTCTGTGCCTGGTTCCACGAAACCAACACTTGTTTCCTACTACACAAGGAAGAGGACCTTTTGCGCGAGGCTGGCCATATCTTCTTCAAGAAGATCCAGGTAGTTCGAACCAAGAAACAACATTACCAAAAAACGAGGTCATACGACCCAAACCCTGTTGTCTCTGAAGTAGGAGCAACCAACTGTCAAATTTGTCTCAAGACTCCTGCCTCTGTCAGCCTGAAGTGCCCATACTGTCCTAGGACTCAAAAAACCTTTTTTACCAAACAAGTCCCTCAGTCATCGTTATAAGCAAGTATAACTTGTACCCAAAATAACTGTCCCCTGATTAAGTACCTCTAGTGCCCTACAGGCCACTAGGACCGTCCTTCTCTTTCCACAATGCCTACCTCCTAGAAAGTGGAACTCGTCCAATAGGGGATATATCGGACCAGTCCTACCCGTTGCTTAGTTGGTCCTGGGACGAGTGGTACGGTTGTGTGCGGTTGTACATCCAGGATATAGAACATATCCTGACGGACTTTTACCCTTTTTCTGACGGACTTACTGTCGACGAATTCTGTTTGTGGTTCGGACTGAATTATTGTGAACTCGCTTCCTCTCCTCCCCCATATTCCCTGTATCCAGCTCTAAACAAAGGACCTCCCACGTACACTGCCTATCTAAAGCAAAAAAGTCTACAACCCCTGTGATACTCCGAGATATTCCAAAAAAGAAAAAACCGAGATGATGACTCCCAGCCAGGACCCTCCACCAACAGGTGTCGCTGCTGACCCAGCATGGTGAAGTCTGAACTCAGAGGAACGAGTAGAATGGTTGTGCGAACAAATGGAAAATATGGGGCACTCTGTACCAGGGGATTTAGTGGCTGTATTAAACACTCTCAATATGAACAACACGACAACTACCAATATGCTCTCGAACTTGGTGAATCAGTTAAACCAACAGAATCAACTGTTAATGACAGAGATACAAAACCTCAGTACCACCATTACAGCTCTACAGACAGCTCAACCCACAGACAGTCCCAGCTCCTGCACAACCAGCAGCACCAGCCACGGGAGGAACTCAGACTCGTGTCAAATTAAATAAACCTGACAAGTACGACAGAACCAAGCACGATGAAACCGTCAAATTCGAGGTAGCCTGCAAGTTGTACCTTCGGACAGTATTTCCCACTGCTACTGCTGACGAGAAAATCGCCTTCGTATCCTTGTATTTCATGGGAACAGCGCAGACCTGGATCCAGTCATACTGGGAACAGGAAGTTAAGGACAATACCAACGTACCCTGGCTGCACGACGAAGACCTCTTTTGGTCTGAGTTCAATGCTCGTTATGGTGTCGCAAACCAAAAAGAGGAATACCACCTCAAACTACAGAAGCTGCACCAAGGACACAAGTCAGTCCAAGACTACCTCACGGAGTTCCAGACCTACTCTGTGGTACTGGGTTACAACACTGAGGCTCTCCGAGATATGTTCTATGATGGACTCATGCAAGAAATCAAGACAAGCATGGTGCACCAAAACTTCACTCCCAATACCTCCACCTACACTCAGGTGGTAGAGCGCGCCCTAACCATCGACCAACATCACAGGCAAGCTGGCCTGTATGACAAAAAGACCCCATCTACTAGCTCTGGAAGTGGTATACAGTCGTCTAACCCTCCTGTTGTATCAGGCAACCAAACCCAACGGGAGAGGTTCAATACAAATGACCGAGTATACATGACAGGGACGGACAGGTGAGTTACTAAAGGAAAAATCGTCAGCATAGGTAGAAATGCCAAGGGAATAATGACACCCACGGTTCAGTGGGATGGAAACAATGGTCGTGTCCAATTACCTTTCAACTCTATCAGAAAGGACAATCGCCCTCCTGCGAATGTACCTTACACTCCACCAACTCCTAAGGCAAGCTCGGGACCAGTACCCATGGACCTGGACAGTGCCAACAAGGGAAAAACCGTGTTCGTATGTAACAACTGTGGGGGAAGAGGACATATGGCAAGAAACTGCCCTACTCCAAAACAAAACCTATCTGGTTTTGAGGCTGTGGTACCCATCGAAGAAGAAAGCAACGATGAGACTTTAAAAGACGACACCTGAACCTGAAAAGAGGCAAGGTCTTAGGTGAAGTCTTAAAAGGTGTGGCAACAAACAATGTAGATACAAACCTGGAATGTCTATCCATAGGCAATGAATCACAACTCCATCTCTACTTCCGTGCCACACCTGTTAAGTCCTCCAACACTTCTACTTACACATCGAAACCCTTTCATGGATGGGCATGATTGACTCGGGAGCTTCTGCAGTCTTCATAAATAGCAAGCTTGTCCAAGAATACCGATTGACCACCAAAAAACTTGAAAACCCACGAAAACTGAAAGTAATTGATGGGAGAGAAATATCCACTGGGAAGGTAGAGGAATACTGTATGATTCATATGGAAACCTTTGGCCACCAAGAAGATCTAGATTGCTTCATAGTAGACGTTGGCCACCACGACCTGGTACTAGGAATGTCATGGTTGCACAAACACAACCCCCTAATCGACTTCAAAGAAAAACTGCTTTCCTTCCCTTCGAAATACTGTCATGAGCACTGCCTTGACAGGGGTTTCCAAATTGCCTTTAACCAGACTCCAGATATTGAACTTGCAGCTACTGAAGAATTGCCCGAGCACCTGGCCGAGTTCAAAGACGTCTTCGCAGAAATGGAAACCACCCCATTACCTCCTCACAGACCCTATGATATCTCCATAGACTTGAAGCCAGATGCCAGGCCTCAACACGGTCCCATCTACAGTACGCTCAAAGAAGATGAAGAGATGAGATCCACTCTGGAATGTCAACTGGAAAATGGGCTAATACGCCCCTCAAAGTCATCTATGGCCTCACCAGTTATCTTCATCAAGAAGAAGAATGGGAAGTTGCGGATGGTAATCGACTACTGGTGGTTAAATGACATGACCATCAAGAATGTCTACCCCTTGCCGAAGACAACTGACCTCATCGAGAAACTGAGGGGGGCCAAGATATTCACAAAGCTGGACCTCAAGTGGGGGTACAACCTGGTTAGGATTAAGGAGGGGGATGAATGGAAAACTGCCTTCAAGACTAAGTATGGGCTTTTCGAGTATCTAGTAATGCCTTTTGGTTTGACCAACGCCCCAGCCACATTCCAACACTTCATGAATGACATTTTCCATGACCTTCTGGATGTCTATGTGGTAGTCTACCTGGACGACATTCTTATTTTCTCCAAGGACGAGAGCGAACACAGAGCTCATGTGGAAGAGGTCCTACACTGGCTACGGGCACACCATCTGTACTGCAACCTAGAAAAGAGTTTCTTTAGCGTCAAGGAAATAGACTACGTGGGACTCATAGTGTCACCAGAGGGTGTTAAGGTGGACCAGGAAAAGGTGTCCAAGGCTGTGGACTGGCCAGCACCCAAAAACGTGAAAAATGTGCAGGAGTTTTTGGGTTTTGTGAACTTTTATCATCGGTTCATAGAATGATACGCCGAAATCGCCAGACCTCTATTCGCCCTGCTAAGAAAGGACATAGAGTGGCATTGGGGAAGGGAGGAGCAGGACACTTTTGAGGATCTAAAGAAGCCCTTAGTGTCGGCACCCCTCCAAGGGCTACTATTTGGAAACCGACGCCTCAGACTATGCTGTGGGGGCGGTCCTGTTGCAGAAGGGGGCTGATGACAATCTCCACCCAATCGTGTTTTTGTCGAAATCCATGAGTCCAGCGGAATGGTGGTACGACATTTATAATAAGGAACTGTTGGCAATCGTTAAAGCCTTGAAGGAATGGCACCACCTACTGGAGGGTACTGAAATCCCAGTACAAATCTTGTCGGACCATAAGACCCTATCATGGTTTACAACAACAAAGCAACTGAATTCGAGGCAGGCCTGGTGGGCAGGGTTTTTAGCGGACTATAACTTCCAGATCCTGTACCGCCCTGGGGTCCAGAATCAGAGAGCAGACCTGCTTTCACGCCTGGACCACCTCAGGCCTGAAGGGGGGGGTGAGCGCCTCACTTTGCTCGACCCTGCCCTGTTTGTTGCCGCAGTGGATACCGATGAGGAGTTGGACGGAGACATTAGGGAGGCCATATTGGTCGACAAGTACTTGGAAAAGGTCATATGGGCCCTGAGGGACAATGAAACTGTCAAAGATGGGAAATGGGACAATGGCAGTGAGTGCTCACACGTGAGGCCGATGTGTCCGGACTACTTGTCCCGGATACAGACTGTTGAGGTGCCAGAGTCTGGCCCAATAGTGGGCGTGGTGTATTACTGTTTGAGCGAAGCAGCAGCTCAATTTCAGCGGCCTGGTAGACCAGTGCAGCATCACCTGAGGATCGGTACACAGTTTTCTGGACCTCTGATAAACAGTCCGCCAGAGTCTGGGCAAGATATTGCAGCCCAGCCTCAGGAATGATGGCATCAGGAGGCAGCTTGTGTTTGGCTCCCAGTGGCAGGAACAGCGTGCAAACAGCATGGCAGATGAGAAACAGGCCATGGTGGACCCCGTGAGGTCCACTAAACATGGCAGCAGTTTTGGGGTCGAGGAAAAGCTGTTTACTGAGTTCCTTTCAGAAGTTCGCAGGGCCGTGGCTCGAGTGTAACACGTGTTCCATCTGACAGATGGGTTCATCGACGGGCATATAGATCAGTGCCTGTGAATCCTCCTTGGAGGGCGGCTCTGCTCGCATGTACGTCATGCGATTTGGGCAGCCGGGGTAGTCCCAGTAGCCGTGGACTCCCTGCATGAGTGATTCGTTCGATTTGATGCACCTAACCTATTGGCTCACATGAGACGCCAACAGAGCTTGTATTAGGCGATGAGGTCAGCAATGTCTTTGCTTTGTGTCAGCATGATTCAATGTGGAAAGAAACTCCACCGTAAAAGGGAGGTAGGGATCTTCAGGATTGAGGACGGGCAGACCATTAAACCTGCCCGCCAAGCCATGAGCTGCTTGCTGTGCCTTCAGATTATTAACTCCCAATGCTGTGGAACCGGCTGTGCCCACACAGATTTCTTGGTGGCCAGGTAGGGTTGCATGGACGGGCTGATGGTGCTAGAATGAGAGCCAGTGGGGAGGACAGCAATCACACGTGAGATCTCTGTGGCCACATGTGGTCCCCTGACTCACAAGCCATCCACTGCATCGCCGGACTCCGTTATCGACAACACATGGAGGAGCACCCCAGCGTGGTGGTCAAGGCCGAATACATTCATGATTTGTTGCATTATGAACGGCATATGCTTCAAGGCGCTGGATATGTGTGAGCATCAGAGCAATTCGGCGATGGGAAACATACTGGTCAAGGTGTTGACAACTGGTTCATTCATGATGACTCACTCACCAAGCTTTCTAAATGCACCAACATTGCCTCAAAGTCGGCCAGGCATGACTAGCAAACAGTAAATTGAAACCCCAAAGTCTCTCCAGCTGGTCATTACCTCAACATCGTCTTTCAGAGTCACTGTCTCAGAGAGGCTACTCATTGTGGTGCAGGGCAAAATGAGCTAATACAGCATGATTGAATCCCTGGAACCGTAATTATGGGAAATTGAATAAATCCAGCTAATCTATGTAATTAGGCCAAATTATGATTCCAAATCTACCATCTTGTCCTGATGTAAGGTGACCACTCAACCTTACATGGGTGTCAGTACCTTGCTACCTGGCGGTGCTACACCGCCCATTTTAGAGTGTCCCTATCTGTTTGCCTTTTGCAAGGGGATAGGGTCTCTCAGCCATGTTCCACCCCTCGGAACTGGACCTTGAACTTAGCGGGCTGCGCTACAACAACAAGTGGGGCAACCGGGAGGAACAGTATGTCATTGTGTTTAATGTAGGCCCAAGGGCACCCCAAGAGTGTGTCAATGTTGCTCTGAAGCCGACACACAGATAACTGAAGATCAGCAAGGTACTGGCACTGTGGTTCGAGAGTATAATCATTGTGTTGGGCTTCACTGACTGTGCATATCTGTTACAGCTAGCTATTTAATACATACTTCCGTGGACATCGCAGACCATATACCTTGGTACAGATGTGGTGGGTGGTCTCTGTTCGATATCCTTTGCTGTATGCCCTGGCCCAATCAATCAATCGACGGCCTACTATGTCAATCATGTGTGCTGAGAATTCAATTCCCATCATGCAGCTGCAGCTGCAGGGGTATTCGTTATGCCTGAAGAACTTGTTTCACAATCTGTGCGTCACCCCGTTCCTTGTGTATAGTAACTAATTGTGTATCTAATAGGATTGCGAGTACTGACAGAGTAAGCTTGAGGGTCCATTTATGCCTTGCTTCCGCCACCAACGAAAATCGTACTTCGATCGATCCCTGCATCATCCAGTGCTCGTATTCAGGTCAGTACTCGTGCTGCTAGTGCCCGTCCTACTCACACTCATTCTGCTAGTGCTCATTCTGCCAGTGCTCATTCCTCCAATAGTCTGTCTGGTGGTGTATCCTTGTGTGCGTGTTTTCCCTCCGGCATGCTACACATACACCCGCCACTGACACGCTAGAAAAACTTCCTGGCGTGTGGGAAATGGTGTGCAATGTTAAGGCAGTCAGCGATCAGGCTTGCAGACACACCAGTAGAATGTCTTCGAACTGCTGCGGGCGAAGCGCGCGCCAAGGCCATCAAGAGGCTCGTCGAAATAGACAGGGAGCAGGCAGATGCAAAGGGCCGTCTTATCAGCACCAATGCTGATACTGCTGATTTGCAACAGAGCTATGGGAACATGTTAAGAGGCCTTTCGGCGCCACACAAGACTGAAGTCCACACCAATGAGGGCACTACCATGTCATTCCTGTACCTGCACCCAGAGCCCACGTCAGGATTGCTGGTGTGCTGGAAAAATCTGCCATGCTGGGGGCATACTGGCTGCCCCCAGGTGGTGGAAGGAAATGGTCCACCCGTTTGACAACCGGGCCCATACCTTGGGAATGAAATACATTCGAAATGGCATCACTGAAGTGTTAGATGTGTGTGGAATTCCATATGCTTGATATGTTGTCATGGGGTATGAACCAAGGACAGATAAAGATGTCCTATCACTATCAGGTATGACATGGTGCCATAATTTGCAAGTCATTCCCATTGTGCACCAGTTCTCCTTGTCCCGCAAACCTGAATAGTCGAACACCACCCCTGGTATTTTCTGAAATGTGAATTCCTTGTTCAATGGCATGCTGTGTGTCCAGATGAAAGATATTGCCAGTGTAATAATACCTTCTGTGGGAGCTGGCACCGAAAGCTTGTATATGGCAAAGGTACTGGTGTATTACCACCTAAACATACCCCAGTGCTCAGTGCTTGTTGGGAGAAACCAAAGGTTTGTGGAGTTCCTTTTTGTCCTTAGTATTAAGAAGAGATCAGCATATCATTTAGGTAGGCCACATAGTTCTCGGAGAATATCACTCAGGAGGTTGGATGGATCTGTTAGCCTGAAAGCGATTACCATATCGAATTGTGAAGCTGGTTTTCCATCATTCATTGTAGCAAATTATTATCCCATTTCAGGTCTATTTTTGTAATGGTTCTGGAACACATCAGTTGTTCAGTCAAGTTATTTGTTCCTGGCAAGGGGTCCAGGTTTTGATTGTTATGCTCTGGCATCCATCCCATTGTTCATTTTCAAAATGATACAGGGTGATTTGGAATCGGGTTGATGTAGTGGGGTGGTTCTCCTGAAAAAGCATTTTTGAACGCTGCTTGGAGTTCCTCAATGACGGATGGTTCAATTTCGTGGGGTTTAACTTTGAACACATGCTCAAAACAACCGTTGTGGCAGTGTTTTTAATCATGAGGAGATCATCTTCTGCTTCCGATCAATACATTCATTGTGTTTGTTAACCCAAGACATTGCTAGGGCTATATCCTGTTTCTTACCACGGACTGTGTGACAGTCAAGCGCTTCCTTCAGTATACACATGATTCCTTCGCACATCGCACGTGGTCCTGGCTCCTTCTGTGTAACTTTACTTGCGTCTTTCGCTGTTATCTTTTATTGTTCCGTCTTGAATGGTTCTCGCGTTATGCAGAACGATTCGCCTCTTGCGCTGATCTGGTTTCGCCGAACAACAATCCTGCAGTGCTCCCCAGGATATTTTTCTCTGATCTGATGTAATTCATTCCCAAATGGATTCAAGCCACCGAATACACACTTACAGGTTCCACGCACATTTTTCGGTTCATGAATCGTGACAGGTACTGTAGCCCATCTGTGGAAAGCGCACATGGTATCGGGCTTTGTTCAGAGGTGGCGATGATGGATCCAGAGTCCCCGTGCTTGGAGCACGGACCACCGAATTGGTTGCCCAGGGTGGAGTAACAGCGAAAATCCAGTCAAACAACCTGTGTTTTATAAAGTATCGCCTGGAATCGCTCTTCGGCGGAGAGAATCCGTCGAAGCTCAATGAGACGTTCGGCAGACTAACGGAAATCAGGCAGGGCATCAATGCCAGCTTGATGAAGTTCACAGTATCGCGATATGTCAGGCAGGGCCTGGAATGCGAACGGTTAGATTAGATGTCTGCAGCGAGATGGATCAGGACACACCCAAGTCTAGCATGTTCCCCTTGAGGTTGCTTACAACAGTGAGGAGCGGTAATGGCACAGACGGGAGTTTGGCTTCTGCCACTGCCTCTTGATTTCCACAAAGAACTGCATGAGCTCCTTGCTCGCCATTTGTGTCTCGCTCGGCCCGGCTTCGGTCTTCACCAGCTCACGTGCCACATGCTCAGTGTTAGGGCCACTGTCCTTCGACCGTGCCGTTAACGCCGTGACCCGCGTCTCCAGGATGTGAGGACGCTGTTGAATGCTTGGGTGCCCATCGGTGCTACCTCCTTCTTCGGCCCAGCTTTGTAGGTGTAGTAAAAATTGCGTTCTTTTCTCGGGGAAAAGCACAGCCCAATGTAGGAGTATAGATCATTGCACTGCTCTTCCAGGAACAGGTCCTGACATGGCAGGCTATGACACAATACATAGAGTTCCTGAGCCAGATTGAAGTGTGAGGCCAGTCTCAAAGGGATACAGTATTGTATCCTAATGCTCATTAATAAGCTAACCTAAGGTCTCTAAGAGTGGACTGACTTGTGACCTTCTGTCAATGACAAGCGGCAGGTAAAGATGACTCACCTGTCTGTTCTGAAGTGAACATCTCAGACACAAAATACATGGGGTAACCAGCCAATATGGTGCCCCTTGAGATTGGTGTGCCCTTGTAGCCATCCTTCCTCTTTGCTGGTTCTACGACGTTGCCTTTGCGCACTCATCCGGCGTTCATGTTGGCGGGTTACCTACCATCAGCAGGAATGGGAGTGTCAGGGTGAGGGAGCGTCAGGGAATGTGGTACCTGACATGGGGGAGTAAGTATTTGCACTCAGGGTAGGCATCTCATGCAGAACTCTGGCTTGCAGAAATTCTACAGAAGGTGCAAGTGGAATCCTGCCTGCAATTCAGCAAAATTCAGCACTCAAGTGCTCAAGCCTTCAGCAACCTTCTGCACAATCCTACAATTTCTTTTGCATCTTCTTCCCTTGAATATTCAGTGAATCACAAGGGAAACAGCTCCCCCACTCATTAACTGCAAATGCATTCTAGCTTTCCAAATATGCCTTTGTTATCTCCAGTGAAAATGCACTGTGTATCTATGCTCACAGGGGATTTACTTACCGCTGAACCGTGCCATGCAGACTAAGGAATTCAGCTGTTGGACTGCTGCTCCCTTTAGTGCAATAGTTAAAAATAGAGGTTATGTGACTCTACTGACACACCATCACACAGTTTGGAGCAAGGGAAAGGGGGAAGTATGCTGTACCAGGGCTAAACCATCCCTGTAGAATTCCAATCAGTATGTTCTGTCCTGACCAGTTTAAAACCATAGTGTCTTACTTTTCTGTATTCAAAGTATGTTGGTCAGCTTGCAGATGGTGGACATGCGGCCAATGCAAGGTCATGAGGCTGTTGACGGGGTCATGTGTCCTTGATTACTGGTGGCAAGCTGTTAAAGATCGTGTGATTTTTTAAACCTTACACACCAGAGTGCACTTGAATGATGAAACTGTAGTGGAGTACACAGTGTGTGTGTTGGAGAATTAGGGTTTGAGGAGAGGAGCCAAGTGTGTGAACAAATAGATCCTTTGGAGGCAATATGTAGTCACCAAATTCAGAAGAGATTCTGCTTGTGTCTCAATCTCCCCACCTGAAGTTTCTGTATGAACATTCTGGTGATGTTTCAGACAGGTGGAAGAGTGTAATCTGGTTCCCTGAACACATCGAGCCCACTCAAAAATCCGTCACCCCGCAGGGGGGTTTCAGACAAGTTTTGGGCACTCAGGGGTAAGTTTACCCTCATGAACCTTCTCAAACTCATCCCATAACTCTGAGTTTTGGCATGTGTAATACATGAGAAAGGCGGAATATCGCGGGGATTTAAGATGATCTGTGTGGATTAGACAGTATAATTAGTCCTACATCTCAAGGAAGAAAATCTCATCAGTAAGTCATCTCAATAGACACATTTGGATGACATTGAGCGAGCAATCGAGGCGGTGATGGTTGTTCACAACTGTGTCACCACGACCTTGGCGATCGTCCTAGTGGCGTGTGCGCAGAGTCTATTGAGGATGAGCTGCATCGGTCAGACGAAGATGAGCATGAGTACCAAGGAGTAGAGGGCAAAAATGATAACTTACTTGAGCCGGGGCGAGCATTCCGCTTGCGTAGTGTTGACATCACCCAAAGACGAGCTAGGAGCCTTGCTAATCGGAAGATGTAAATATAACTTGGGTCGTTTATTCGAGTTTTCATCATGTATACAACAGGGTGTCTGGGAAACAAAACGGATCAACCGTGTGGGAAGCAACTGAGAATACGCAAAAGGGGCAGGGGATAGGGAAGCGGCAGGACAGAGCTACCAGGAGATATGAACATAGAGCGACCAGAGCGTAAAAGGGGAAGACGCAACGCCACAGCAATCTCATTGTGCAAGTCCAAGTGCAAGAAGAATTTACCAGGAAATGCTCACTGGTGTTATCAACCAGGCTCCCATATCGCACCATCTCCCATGGCCCTAGCACATGCTGTCCTGTGGACGGTACCCATATGCTCAAATCGGCTGCCGCTAAGTGGACCACCACTTGGGGGAGTGAGACCACGCAACTGGCAAGGGTGATTGCTGTGGATGTGGGACATCACCACCTGGTCCACAGCTGGGGAGGTTTTCGGTGGGGAAGCTTCAGGCACCAATCCTGGATAGCCCATGAAGTGTGCATGGCACACGTGTACCTGATTCAGCCAGTGGTTGAAGCTCAGTACCAGCACCAGTGATGAATAGTTGGGATGGTCTTCCCGAGGGCCGATGGTAAGGGTGGGTGCACGATGAGGTACCACTCCTGTCGCCATCTGGGAGGTGACACTCTGCAGTGCCTGGTGCTCCACCTGGAGGATGGGCACTATACCCCTCAAATTGCAAGTGCTGCTGCTCAAGCTGCAGGTGGCTCTGTTGGAGCTCCAAGCGCTGCTAAGTGCATGCTCTCGAGCTCCAGGCGCGCCTGCTCGAGTTCCATGTGCTGCTGCTCCCACTGCATGTGCTGTGCCACCTCCTGGTGTGTGAGATAGAATGAGGCTTGCATCAACATCATAGTAAGGTCGTTGACACGCTCGTTCCTTCTCCCGTTGCTCGAGCTGCTTTCCGGCCTTGTCGAACAAGCTCTAAGCCTGTAGGCATGGATACGATGGCTGGACAACTGGTCATTCGCAAAAAGACCAGTGGAGCTCGACGACCCGGCAGCAGAGCCAGCGAACACGGAACCAGACGCATTTCTGGATCACGAGGCACACGGAATGAGGATATTGATCGTGTACAAGGAGCCGGAGCTGGCATCGGCGTGTTGATTGGGGCGCTCGACGCAGATGCTTGCGAGCTTGCGTTGGGGTGCATGACGACGCAGCAGCATGTGCGGGCGGGTGTGACGGTATAGGTGGCTGAGCGGGAAGAGCTGGTGGTGCAGAAGCCACAGACACAGGGGAGATAGCGCCACCACGATGGTCCATTTATATGCCTGGTTGCATCGGCCAGGCTATGCGAGCAGCATGCAAGCTCATATATAAAAATATTTGCATGCTAACACGCAGCTGGTGGTACCACCTTGGGATTAACAATTGGTACAAGCGCCAGGAAGTGATGCAAAGCTTGATACTGTGCACTTGGATGTCCTTCAACAGCTTGTAGATAAGGTCGATGTGATGCGTGCCATGGAAGAAACATGGATGGACCCCAAGCTGTGTGACAAATAATAATGTTAGAAGTCAAATACTAATGCCCTTGAAAACACACTGCTTGCCAGGCTTTTTCCCACAGGATTGTGGTGCCAGGGACTGCTTCAGGCGACTTCATGAAACCGCCGTAAGAGTGGTGTGGGCTGCCCAAGCGAGGCACCTTGGGAAGAGGTTGCAACCTAGCTGCACCACGAGGCTTGTCCCCCTGCCTGTGCATTTAGGTGTAGCGTGGGACCAGAGGAGACCCACACCCAATGGAGTGCTGGTCGTAGAATGCTGAACAGGGGTGCGGCCATTAGTTCTGGCAAAGGTGTGGGAGCAGTGGCATGTGAGGGAGGCTGGGGTCAGGGTGCCATCTCGATGCCTGGGTTGGGATTGCACCAATCCTGCGCAGTGCATTTTATTTGAGTTCAGCGCATTTGCGCGCATCCAATGGTCTATTTATCCACTGGTTTTGTCAACTTTCAACTTCCCTCAATGCAGGTGCCAAACATTGCCAAAAACCTGTCTCATTAATTTTTCCTTGGATCTGGGTCTTGCAGATCTGCAGATGATTTGCCTAACACACCCAAACAGATTCTAACATCGTGTGCTGGTGTTTCAATGGTGTCCATAGCACTGGCCCATGATGTTTGGCTGCGCACAGTTTGTTTGGTACAGATATGCACAGTCCTGAAGTGTCTCGGAAGTCTCCAACTTGTGAGTTTGGCATGATCTGCTTGTCTGTCTGCTTTGGAAACTAAGAGTTTCCAGCTGGAACCAGTGACTCTGATTTACTTAGCAAGATTTCTTTCTGAGCACTCAGTCTGAAGGAAGAGGATGAGATGAGCGCCGATGGTGACAAGCAAGAACTCAAGCCCCAGCTAGTCAGTCCTCTACCCCCAGGCAAGCCTTGCCTGGGCATGTGCACGCTGTCATGCTTGTCAGGCTCAGGCTTGTACCCAACCCTGCCCCCTCTTGTCACCATCAGTGTCAGCAGTGGTAATGCCGAATCATTTGAGAGCTCCTGGGCTGTGTACTTGGTTTAGTAACTATGCAATCTCTCGATTTTATTGGTCCAAAATGTATATTTCTCAATTTCAGTATACAGCATCGAAGCATCACATGATTCGACCACATTCTAGTTAGCCTGAGTCTCATGATTGATCCCAATGCAACACACAAGTCTCACACAGTGTTCCATTAACAGGCTTATCATATGCACCCAACAGTACATTGATCTGAGCCCCTATGCAAGGTAGCCAGTATTAATTTCAAAAAGAGATGACAAGAGAACACGCCCTTGTTGTGAGGGCGTGGCATCAGAGCCCTATTGCCTCTCAAACCATTCAGGTTGCCAGTGCGAGCATAAGCCCCCTGCTGCCTACATAGACCAAATCAGAGCTATCACATGGGGTTGGGGTTCAGCCTTTCCATGACATCATCAAACTGAGCGTTTACTTGCTGGTTTAAATTAAACACCAGTAGAAGCTGATTGGGGTATTAGCATACTGACGCATGCATGGCCGAAGGAACTCTCACTGTTGCCCCAGCATCAGCTAAGTGTTGCTGGAAATTCAGCCAGGCTTGTGCATAATCAAAGTTATTATCCATAGCTAAGCAGTGTAAAGTTGTTAAATATTCAATGCAGAGTTCAAGAGGAGGTGTGTTTATATGAGCCAAAATCGTGTGATATTCTGTAGCCTCAACACCATGCACAGGGAACTGGGCTCAAAAATGGCAACACCCACTTGCCTCATAGATTGGTGTCGGACAAAATGCTAGAATGATTAGAAACTTTCCTTTCTTCTAATCACCACTTTTTCCTAACCTAGATTAGGTTAGGTTAAGTCGTCTTTCAAATCTGTGGAGTCAAGACTATGATTCCACTCAAAGAGTATGCATTACCTAATTGTCCTCTCAGCCAATGACAAGGCATAGAAAATCGTTTGCACCACAAACATTTCACTGAATCCTTTCAAGTCACTGGAACCAACCCTCCCATGTATGTGTTAAAAAACATAAGCAAGGTGAGCCAAAAGTTTGAGGCTGATTCATGTGAGCTGCAAGCAGTGGGGTGCAACAAGATACAGAGACTGTGTATAATTGCATATGTGGGTTTGTTAAGGTGAAAGAGAGACTAAGGCCAAGGGTGCTTAGTATGTTTGGGGGTGTACAGATATCAAATGGATCCAACACAATTGTCTACCTTGAAGTCCATCCTCCTGCTGGTCAGGAGACAGGTGTCAAATGGACATCATGGACCACAGCTTGCACATCTTCCTCACTGTTATTTCTTGCTTCCAACCATTTCTGTCTGATGTATTATGCATATGTACCTTCCTAAGGGCCAAATACAAGCTCAAGGTTCAGTTTCTTCCACCAGTCTAGTTCAAAGTGTTGGCCCCCAAGTTTGATCTACCAATAGCTCCACAACCACACACATTTCTGATCTTCTGATTGCCTATTTACAAAATGCTGGCAGCCTAAATACCCCAATGAAGTACCAGAACCTAAAAAATTGATGCCAAACAAGCTGGTGGTGGGTATACAAGTATTTCATGGTATAAAGGGGAGAACCAATCATGTGGAGCTCCAAGAAGCAGAATTCTGTTGCGACCACTACCATGGAAGCTGAGCACATGGCAATGGTCCATTCCCAGTTAATTCTACAGGATCTGGGAATAACACTCTGGAATTGACCCCTTGTCCTTGTTGTCAATCAGGCACACCTAGTGTGCCATGCAGCATGTTAGTGATTTAATGTGGTGATTCAATGTCCAATTTTTTCACCCTGGTTGTTGTGCTGTCCACGGCGCACCTAGTGCACCATATAGTGTATTGGGCTTTTCATGTGCTATTTTCTAGACCCAGTTGTTGTGTTGCCCATACCCCATTGTTCTGCTGTCCATGGTGCACCAAGTGTGCCATTTTCTGGCCCCAGTTATTGTGTTCTCCATGGCACACCAAGTGAGCCATCTGGCATGTTGATCACCCCCATTCTCATGTGTGCATGCCATCTGCTTGTGTTGTGTGACATTGGTGTCACCCAATGATCCCTGACACCTTGCGTGACACCACTTTGTCATCACTACCACAGCCACTACCACAGCCACCACCACAGCCACCCTCTACACTGCAACCACATTCCAGTTGTCACTCAATGCCAGGTAGGGCTGCAAAAAAAGAAATATACCTGGTTCCTACCTGGTTTCTCTGAATAACCTGGGTTATCTGCAGTGTGATGGATGAATCCAAGGCCCAGTAGCCTTGGGATTCTTCAAGGCATAGGTGGTATGTGTCAATTGTTGTGTGTTACATATAAAAAAGGGGGAGAGTACACAGCTTTTGCAGGTTGAACTGCTCATACGAAGGACAAGCAAAAGCAAAAGGAAAAAGGGCTTATTTGATGAGAGCCTGCAATGATCCAGGCATCCATTTGCTATGCAGCCCAAGATCCTTAATCTACTGACTACTCCCAATCCACTCTTCACCGTTCTCACGCATTGACTGAGCTTGTTCATAGGACAGAAGCTTTGCACCAATGATTTCCTCAACAAGATAGGTCTTGCAGAACAATTTGTATGTTCCTGAATGTAAAATGTCAGCAGATTGTGTTAATGGAATTATGCGTACACACATACCTAATCCCTATGGCGAAGTTCTTAAAAAAGCCTGATTCATGAAGCATACACATAATACCCCTGCTCTTGTCCTGCAAACAAATCTTCTGGAACAAATGAACTAAATTGAGAATGTTAAGCAGATTAATCTATTGATGCAATGTTAGTCACACTCTACATCAAGTAAGAACTTCTGACTTACCTGGAAATTGTCTGAGATTGTCACTGTTGGCCTCACAGAGATTATTGTGCACAGTGAGCTGGCAGGGTGGAGGCATTGGGTGACATTGGTGAGCATCCTGAATCACTGTTCATGGCACTCAATGATGGTGGCCAGGATGGCAGGCTTGCTGGGATCACTTCAGGATGCCTTGCATTTGGTGCGCAGCTCTGCAAGCTTGGCATTGAACTGCTCCTCAACAGCCACACAGGCCTTCTGGAGCAATGGGTCCTTGAGGATTGAAAGCAGCTGATGGAGGGGAGGTAGCAGTGAGCATGGAGCACTGAAGGTGCAAGTCAACACTACCATGCACCTTGCACAACTCAGCCCAGCAACAGAGCATTCAAGCAGCTTTGAACTATGCAGTTGCCACCCCAAATGCCGCTGAAAGCAGCCAGCTGTGTGCTTGGACACTGAGGATCCTACTGAACGCAAGGTCCACAGAAGACCCCAGTGGTCCATCAAAAATTCTAGCTGCA